>BMAO01011018.1:0-18793 GCA_019973975.1 Trichonephila clavata
AAATTTTTACTATTTAAAATATTCTCTCTCTATAAGAGAAAAGGGATTATTTCTGTCTATTTTCTGCATCATGAAAATCCACCGACTTGGGCCGTATTTCGAACCCGCAACCTTGGTGCAGAAGGCCGTCAACAAACCATCCACGCCATTCAGCAGGCTATAATTTTTTTTTCTGAAAAGAGCAATTTGAAAGCCTTATAAAGTCCTCTACAATCTCACGTTTGGAGATAAAGGTTCGAAAGAACTAAGTGCTCCCACCCAACCCAGTACAAGTACCAGAGTTAAATTCGGTAAGCATGTTTCTTTCTTTGAGTAGGGAGCCGCTAAAAACTAAAAATGGGCTTGCAGAAATCGATTCTGGGAGAGAGAGTATAAGAGATTTAAAAGATAATTATACTTCCATTTTAGAAATTCAGAGGCGAGTCTATAAGAATGTCTTTTAGTAGCATCGAAAACGTAATGTTAGGACTTAAACCTTTCTCTCTTTCAGTAACTTAACAATATATTTTTATACAACATCAGGAAATATCCAGTGTGGCTGTCAGGTTACGTTCAATATATTATAATTGTTCGTTATTATTATTACAACAAATAAATCCTTTACGAAAATATGACACAGTGCACATTAAATATAAAACAATACCAGTTTTTAAGGTAAAATAATTTAAAAATTAAAAATTAGCTAAACACTAATGCATGAACCGTATTAAGTACACACAATATAAATTGTTTCATTATTTACATTAATTAATTAGAAAAAAGGTGAGTGAGAGATTGACCACAATCTCTGCGAACCAGTTCGTATGACCTATGGACTGATGGTAGGAAATCTCTACTTGAATGAATCTACAGAAAACATGGTTTACCTGTTAAAGAAGTCGTATAACTTTTGCATTAAACCCATTTTACTCCGTGTTGTATATTTCTTTTAGTACCTTTGGCATGCTTTCTCCTGATTCTTTTCGCGGAAGATATTTCTTTTTAATCTCTCTGTTCTTAATCTTTATTCCCCAACCTACAAATTTTACTCCCATAAAATCGTTTTATTGAGAATGATCTTAGCAATAGAGAAAAAAATCGAGTTACTTTTAAGTAAAATAAACTTGTTTTTGCTGCTTGATCGTTGAAAAATATTGCCAACTAGAGAATATTGAGATACTTTAACCACGTGTTTTAAGTTGAACGCGCAAAATTATCGTATGCAAAAATAATTTTACTATCTATACCTTCCGAGAAAACAGTAAAGTACTATTTTTGGATTATTTTAGCTGTGCTAAATTAAAATTTGTAATAAAAGTCCATACCTTTTTTTTCTCATTTGTTAACATTTATATGAAAATACATACACACCCTGAAATACACACACCCTGAAAATACATACACACCCTGATATTGGGAATCCATCCCATATCGAATAGAGGTTTTGATGGACCTGATAAGAGTGACTAGTCCTTCATACGAGAGCAAGCCGTCTGATTGGTTGCTGAGGAACTGGTAGAGGTTTGAAGATACATCATTTTGGCGAAACCTTTTAAGGTCGGAAAAATAAAGACTAATCTATGGGTGAGTATCTACTTTGCAATTGGTCGACAGTTCAACTAGTCAGAAGTGAGCTGTGGCTCCAGATTGGCTACTTAGGTGTGCAAGTAGAAGGAGAAATTTAAAAAAAATTGAGATACAAGCCTGTGGGGATTCCCAAATAGGATTGCAGCTTAATGTTAACATTTCTGCTGCAGACAAAGAAATTAGAACCCCCTTTCTTGTGTCAAGTAGATCCGTAGCAGTCCGATAATTTTCTTCTACAATAGTAGAATGTCTATGCAGTTATTTTATTCAATAACCAGATTTATTAGTTTATAAAAATTCTCAACCATTCGTCTTTCTTCGAGGAGCGTCCCGTCCCGTGTATTTATTTTTTATTTATTTATTAAATTCGGTATATCACTCGCGATATTGTTTTTTTTTAATCTTGATACTTATTTTGTATGACTTTTATATCCTTGTTGAACTTTTCCTTTTAAGGATACATAGATTTTGAATGGCATCTATTTAAAAAGTATCTTTTGACTTAATAAATAACATAATTTTAAAAATACATTTTTACTTACACTAAGATTAAATTTTAAAGGCTTACTTATTGATTAAATTATGCTCATTGATTTTCTCTTAAATTCTAAAACTTTCAGCATTAAAAAAGTAAAAGGCGCCTTTTAACAGTTTTTTTTATTACGGAGAAAGTTTCCCAATGCAAATTTATCGCAAATCTTATTTAAAACTCATATTTTAAGGCCAACAAGGCTTATATTTTTGGAGTTACAGAAATAAGTGTATTTTCGAGATTTTAAACCGCAATTATATAAACGCAGTTTGTATGTTTGGCCCTACATACTATGTGCCAACTTGAAACGATTAGAACTTTTAGATAACATTCATCGTCAAACAATAAATTCAAAAAGAAAAAAAATTAAAAAGTAGTTATTTTGCGCAACTCAGAAACATTGTTTCTATTTTTATCTTTTGCAAAACAACAAAACACAACCTATAAAAAATAAGCATCAAATACTACCCTTTACGAAAAAATGTTTATTATTTTTCTTTTAGTTTAATCACTATTATTTTTGCCACTGATAGGATAACAAGGAATAACAATCTTAAATAGCCTATTCAGCAAATTTCAATTAGTTTCAGTAATGCTGAGAACCGTCTAATTAAAGAATGCAAACTCAACAGTTTCACTGCACCATTATGCTTTAAACTAAGTACGGAAGGAAAAATAATATAGTATGTTACAGAAATGGACACTACGATGTACTAGAGACTAGAGACAAGTACCTGGGGAAATTATTTCAATCACCTAAAGTACAAGGATCCTGGGAAACTTTGATAAGTGCTAACGACTTCACTGGGAATCACTTTTCAGAGAGTTTACAAAGCTTTAAGGAAGCTGTTTGGAAATAAAGTGAATTTGCTGTTTAGGCAAGCATTTACAGCTGCTACGTTATTCTTCTTATATTTTTTTGCATTTTTAAACCATTATGATAAATCTGTCTCCCGATAGTTTTAGAAAATTCTTATCTATATTTTCTGTTGATTATATAAAATGCTTATTTTATGACGATGATCTTCCCCAATATGCATATGCTATTTTAAAAATAGTTGTAGTGATATACTCAGTATTGAAATGAGTACTATTCGGCAGAATTTTATCTTGGGTGAATTATATAAATTGTGTAGCACGACCTGAAAATTGAAATAAACAATAGAATTTGTTTGGTTCATAAATTATAGAAATTATATATTCATAAAATATGAAAGAATACATAGTTATCTCATAGATACCTCATAGTAATCTCATAGATACCTCATAAATTCTATAGAATGCCTCATAGTATATTCTAGAAACCTCATATATCTCATAAATATCTAGTACAATCAAAACAATTCAAGTCTAAGTTTATTTCTATAAGCACACCACAGGGAGCATGTATAAAACTTTAATCAGGCCTATTGGTGATTAAAGTTTTATACATGTTCTATATGGAAGTTAAAGTTAGACGCTCAGTAAAGCCGAAACAGAACAGTTACTCATTTTTGAAAGAAAAATATTAAGGAAAATCTCTTTGGACCTATTCAGGAGGACAATGAGTGGAGAATTCTGTACAATCATGAAATTTACAGGAAATATGGCAAATTTGGCAGGACTGACATTGTTAGAACTATAAAAGCATCAAATATTAGGTGGCTGGACCATCGGTACAGATATACCGATGCTGTTCTTACCAAAAAAGTTACCTTTTCGAAAATTGAAAGGACGCACAAGATGACCACCTATACGATGGTTAGACGATGTTGAAAAGGACCTCAAACTAATGGGAGTCTACTGACAGAAGGCCACCGTGACTGATAGGGATTAACTGGAGGAGGATCAGAGAATCAGCATTGATCTGAAAAAGGCTGTTGAGCTTACGAAGAAGAGAGAAGAATTACATAAATGCGTAAAGGAGTTTTATTATATTAAATCATTTCATTTAAAGCTATGGTGCCAAGAAAATGTGTCGCTTCCGTAAAATATTCATGTATATATGTAAAACTGTACTTGCATGATAAAAAAGAAACACATGTATATAGTGATGAACACGCGGTATATACAAATAGTAATATTAATTGCATACTTTTAGATGTACATAAGTACAATGTTTTGTATGATGATTGAGTTTCTACCAAGTGAATTCTAAATTTGATTCATTCTCATTGAATTGAGTCACGTGGATTGGATTTATTAGCTCTAATATTCAGAATTAGCTTTAACCTGCCCATTTCACTTAAAATTTCTTGATATGTATTGTTTTTTAGTTTAAGACTATGTATTGTTTTTAATTTATTGATATTTAATTTTTAGCGTTAAGTTTTGGATTGTAGTGAGAAATAATTTTTATAAATCTCACCTGTTGATTCAAGAAGAACAGGAGTAACAGACAGTTCTAAAACGGATGTATATTTATGTTATATACTCTCCCTTAAACCCTCCCCCGGAGTTGATCTTCGGAAAATCCGTCCTAGCGGATTTCTTCTCAACGAAACTATTTCAAGTCTGTAGTTCTAATAGTTCAGAAACTAGTGTCTATTTTTATTTAAAACACCCCTTGCCTCCCTCCCCCTGCAATCTTGTAAGCTTCTAAGGGAATCAATTCCATCGAAACTAATTTTCTGACGATTTCTCATCGTAAAGGAAATATTCTTGCCAAATTTCGGGTCTGTAGATCTGAAAAATCCAAAACGGAAATTTTTTTGTCTATTATGCCCCTGTTAACCCTCTTGGGATTCAAATTTCGCAAAGCCCTTTCTTAGCGCTCTATTCAGCAAAAGAAACATGCATGCCAAGTTTTAAGTCTATATTCTAATACTTCCGGAGATCTCGTGTTGAGTGATTGGATGAGTCGATTTTCTCCTACATAGAATTTGACTCTAGACGCTGCGTTTAACATTTGATGAATTGAAACTAATAAGGAGAAGGCGTAAATCTAAGAGGTAAAATTATACGAGTATATATAGATATTTTTTCATACAAAAAATATTCGTTCGTATAATATTGAAGTATAAAATAGATATTAGATTAATTTTTTAAGCAAACAATTTTGCAACTAAGTCATTTAATTTCTTGAATTTAAATACGGCGTTTCCGCACCCATTCCTTCCCTATTTTATCTTTATTCTAGCATTCCGATAATTCGGATGTGAATGTTTTTGAGGATAATAGTTTCCAAGATCCGACTGTTACCTAAATAATTTTAAACTTCCAATAGATGTTCATAGCACCTTCAAAACCTGTAATGGATTTCTGAAGTGGACTTTTTACATATCCAGAGATCAATTTAAAAACATAACCAAAAGAAATTTGTGTTGTACGAATATTCAAGTGTTACGAATATGCAGTCTTTTGGGGTTCTTGTTTGCTCCTTTCAATAAGTTTTAACTTAATGAAATTTTTTTTTTCATTAATAGCTTTTTGATGTATCATAAAGTCACTCCATGGTTTGTATTCCAATTTTTAAGAAGGGATACTGAAACATGCCCCATGCTATTTTCCCTTCAACAATATTCTCCTTGTGAGAAAATTGAGTTTTATGGAAAAAGCTCTTGCTTCCGAGCTTGAACTTGAAAAATAAAATTGCATCAACCACAGAAGATTTTGCCAGGGTAACCAGATTCGGGACAAATTTGGCAAAAGATTTCAAATCGCCAAAGAATTATCGAGAAGGCTCTCGGATTAATCAGTCTCGAAACTATCTCTCTCATGAGGCTATAAAAAAGAACTTTAAGCGTCAGCTCTTACTAATGGAATTGTTCTAGGGAGCTGTTCCTGGAACGATGTAAAGAAGTTTACAACGAATGCATTTTGCCCTATTGTGAATAACCTGTTACATTATTTCTTTGTGTATATACGTCCATTGGTCTTCGTGTAGTCATATGTTCGTCCTTGACCATTAATAAATCTGTTATTCAAATAATTGGAGTCGGTCGGCTGCTTTTCCTCCACTCAAACTTGTAACAATACTATATTACATTTTAAATACATTTAAACATTCCTATACTCAAAATAATATACTTCTGCTATGATTAAAACGCACACTATCTTCTTCAATCGACAAGCACTGAGTGAGCTTAATATAACGCAATAACCCAGAACAATATTTTGAACAGCATGTATTTGTCGTTGTATCGGTAGAAAATGTTAAAATTATATTTTTCATTCTTGATATTCAATTCATTCCAGTATTTACAACTCAGTTTGTAGACACTACTGAAATAAAACTTCCTTCAATAGAATGAATAATTATTATTCCATTGAACTATTAAAACATTTTCCGCACCACTATAAACATTTGTCATTCAATTCACAGCAGCTAATCAAATTATATTCTTCGCCTCCAAATAAATGTTTGTTTTTTAAATGATAGCAAATAACGTTTCTATAAGCAATTATCTAAATAATGGTATACCTTACACTTGATATAATTATTTTTTCCAATAAATTGCAATTAGTTAAAACATTCCTTATACTTTCTATAAATATTGGAAATTCAACTGTGTATATACACGCGTTTATAATAAAAGTAACTAAAGAAATTACGTTTTCAACTATATAATAAGTATTTATTACTGTACTTTGTGTGTGACAGAAACTATAAAAACATTTTATGTACTTGTATATAAGTAATTGTTATTCACTTAAAAGCATCATCTTACGAACTTCATGATCAGCCATGCTCAATGAATGAATGAGTCTTGGTCAATGTCTTACTCAAAAGCAGCACGAGTGCTTATGGCGTTGAATCTCGAAGTTTTGAACCGCCGTCATGTGATGAGTATGATACTTGAGTTGGTACTCCTTCTCCTTACTTCAACACCACACTAGCGTGAGGACTTTCAGCCCCAATAGATTTAACGTACAGCCCCTCTACACGGTAAATCTTTAATGGCATTAAGATTTAAACTTCTTGCTCAACAACGCGTTCTTGATTATGATCACGAGGTTACCATGGCTACCAGCCATATTCAAGCCAATAGCCCCAGAGTTGCTTTTATAGTACGACGTTAATAAACACTGACTCATGCGCAACGTAATCAAACTATTTGAAAGAGTATAAGAATTGAATTAACATATTCCTCATTTTACTATACTTCTAGTAAGATTTAATCAATTTATATTAGAATTTTGCAATTGTTAGCAAACGTTGAAGTAACAAAATTGGATACGAGTAATTCACCCATGAAAAAATATACTGTGTTTTCCTCTTATACTCAAACTGAAAACAAATAAATGCACTTGAGCACTGTTAGTATTCTTTCTTTTCTTTTTTTTTATGAAGTGTTACTTATTTCTATTGCAAGTGTTTCTTTTCTTGGCTGCGAAAATGACAGTTTTCATTCCTTAAATGTCGCATAGTCTCTGCTATTTCTTCTTTTTCCTCATCTAGAAGAGTTTATTTATGTCTCTTCCTCTTCTAGCATTCTAGTGAGCAGTCGTAAGACTAAAGTGCTTTGTTTCTCTATTGCGTGATAGAAAACAAATATTTGTTATTAATTTATTTCAGCGACCTTACAGTAAATGAATCTTTCATTGCTCATCGAAAATGATATTTATTCATTCGCATTTCTTTTCTTTTTTTTCAACATCTTACACGATTTTCTCGATTCTGTAAAGTAATTGAAATTATAATTGCTTCAAACAATTTAATGAATATTATTATTCTTTTTATTTAAAGACAGCAGCATATTTCAGTTTTCCTTTTAAAAGACTGAAGATAGAGCGAAAGAATTTTAAACTCGTATATTTTAAAGCACTGTGTAGGTGTCATAATTATTTTGTGTTTGAAATGTGAAATAGGCTTTCGTGAGCTGTGCTTTATTTTCAAAATTAATTATTTATTTATATATTTACTTGAAATTGAAATAAATTATCACAGTGATGACAAAAATTTATTTTCTGACTTTGATATCCTGACACTTTTTTTCTATAGAATATATCTCCGAAAGTTAAAAAAAAGTTGACTTTTTTGCGTCATTTCTTAGTCTAAAATATGTTTTAAACTTTTGAAATCATGAAATAAATTTTGAAAAAAAAGGGTTAAAATAAACATTTATTAAAAAAACATTCTTATTAAAGACTTGAAGAGACTAAGTGGAGTAATCTGGAAATTTAAACAAAAGTAGACTAGCTCAAATTTTGTCCCCGTCTTGTCAGTTTGTGTCACGATAACCAAATGGCCAGGGTTGGGAACTAGTTTCTAGTGTTTTCATCCTATCTAATCGAGGGTTTGAGAGAGAGAGTCCGGTTATTACTACAGATCCATCGGGTAGAGGAAAAATTGTAAGTTAAATCTATCGAAGCTCTCAGTCAGAACTTCCCAAACTTTTTATTGTCTGCTAGACCACTTGTTATGTTTTTAGATTTTAGTCTAACCTAATGTTGAATTTTTGCAAATTTATCAGCTTAAATATCATTTTGATGGCTGATGGCTGATGTAGAGCTACTTAACTTAAAAGATTTAAATTTCTTACTGCACTGAAGTAAAGTGTTAAAACCTTAAAAAGCACATGTTTTAAATTAAAATTTAATTAATATAGGAACTAACTATTAAATAAAATAACTAAGCAACAAACAATTGCTATTAATGAGAGAGATGAGTTTAGTACATTAGTAACAAATTTTGAACATTTAGCATCAATTTTTTGTCAGGTGTAACCCTAAATCTCCTCGGTTAGTAGTGTCCAGTCTTTTTTTGTTTTTGTTTTGGAGATTGGAAACTGCACTAAGGACTTAACGAGGAAAAGCAATTAAAAACTATCTCACAGTATTACATAATTCGGGATAAATAACAGGTGACTTTTTAAAGCCAAAATTATTGACATCTGGCTCTTAACTTTACTTTAAGATCATCGCTATTGCCTATTCCAGTCCCTATTGTAATATGATGTTGAATGTTTTTCAATGTGACCACGTGGATTAAGTGTCTACTGTTGCATTACCATAGTCATACACAAAACATTCTCAAACCTAGTTTTAAAATCTGAATAGAGGACATTTAAATGTCGAATCTAGGGTAAAACGTCATTTTCATAACAGATTGTTTGTGACAAATTTAGAAACTGAGAAAATTCGCGAAATCCACTATACTCTCTCAGCTTAATTATGGCAAGAGACACTAAAATGATGGTCCTTATTTTGATCAAATTTATGCTGTCAC
The DNA here is from genome assembly GCA_019973975.1 of Trichonephila clavata. Taxonomy (NCBI): domain Eukaryota; kingdom Metazoa; phylum Arthropoda; class Arachnida; order Araneae; family Nephilidae; genus Trichonephila; species Trichonephila clavata. The sequence continues at coordinate 9,249 of BMAO01011018.1, forward strand.
CTTGTAACGGCAAATTAGCCTTTCTAAATTACGTAAATAAATCTGCTAAATAGGAAAAATCTGGTTGTGGTCCTGGTTGAATATATGTAATATTTTGTTTTAAATTTAAAGTCATGACCTAGTTTAATGAGAACTGCTCCCCCATTTAAACCTCACATTATTTTTTTTATTAACATGTACCCCTTGCAGTTCGCCATAGATCCCTGGGGGTCGATATAAACTACTTTGGGAAACACTGCTCTAAATCCTTATGTAGGCGTGGTGTGTAAGTTTGGGCGAATATAGTGCCCTCTCTGATGTCGTTCTCTTATCTAAGCTGAGGTTAAAAATTGGGAGGTCTGTCGCCATTAGCTCTCATGTCGCTTCGCAGTGTGGCTTTAATTGTCAATCAAACATTTAGACCTCATTTTTTTACTATAATTCATAAGTTTAAATGAATAATCTCAAGAAATGTATCGTGTAGCTCCAGTTAAATAGTAACTAATACTTATTCCTTTGATATATTGATTCATGTTTCATACAATAATATCGAGATTAAAACAGAAAAAAGAAACGAGCCTTACAGTAAACGCATATGATGTGTAACATCTGACATGTTATCGTGGTAGATACGCAATAGTGACTTTAATCCTGAAAAAATGATTCGGGTATGATTGGAAATAATTTTCTATCGAATAATTATATCTTAAATAAAAATTTGATTTAATTAACATAAGGAGTAATGCAATTTTTTATCAAAAATATTTATTCTTGTTCAATTTGGGGAAGAGCGGAGACAATAGATTTATGATAACTAAAATATGACACATATACTTGTGATTCTAAAGTATTTAAATATCGTTGATTAACAGCGTCAATAACAGTACCACTGTTAGTTGTCAAAACATTTCGAATTGTGTTCATTTCGAGCTGGAGTTCATCATTCAGAAAAGCTATGAGTGGCTCAGTTTCTGGCAAACTGAAGTTAACGTTAAAATCACCATTCACAAAATCATGGGAAGTGAGTGATAGTTACAGAGTTTTTGAATTCCAATCTTCTGAAATGCTAAATTTAACAATATAAAAAAAGCTGACGGCTTGATTGCTACTAGAGTTGGACTCCGATGCGAGGGTAGCGAAGAGACACCATCAAGCGCATGTTTAAAAATTAGAAATATTAGAGGAAATCAAAAATACCCGTTTCCTTTATTAGTTAGTTTTTTCAATCGAGAAATCTTTTTTAATCACAATTAAAAATATTATATTGACAGCGACAGTTGTTGACTTCAAACTATGAAAAAGATACACACAAAAATATTTATTCAATTCAAACTATGAAAAAAAAAAAAATATTTTTCAAATAACTCCATATTACTTAATCGTATATTTTTAAGAGTTATGAACTTGTCACAGACGCTTAACAGTAAATATAATTATTAATATTTCGTTTACACATATAAATAGAACCTCAGAGATTTCACACAAAATGAGCCCTGAGACTTTAACATTTCAGCGTAAGAATCGCAAGTTCATTCTGGATGAAATCTAATAAGACTTGTTGGTATGGGCGGAATGCTGGCGGCTGAATTGCTGCTAGAATTAGACCCCGATGTGAGGGTAGTGAAGAGACACCACTAGGCGCGCTGATTGGTAAAAATGAAACAGCGCGCGCTTCCCCGACTTCCTGTTACACATTTCCGTCCCTTTTCACGAAATCACTCCAACAAATATCCAGCAATTGAGAGAAAAGATGTTACAAATCAAAACTATTTTTCAATGTTAAATTATTAGTTTAGTATTTTTACAAATTATTTATTAATGGTAATGTCACAATTTCCTAAATTGAAAGAAATATTAATGGCATACACACGGACTAAAACAGTAAATAAATAAAATGAAAGAATGAAAAAATATATACACATAAATTTGGTATTGGATAAAAATATTTTTTACCTCTTATGTAGACTTTAAAAATAACATAATAACCTGCGGTAAGATATTTGAATGTTAAATATCACCTGACTTTTATTCGCACGATGCTGAATATATTCAAGGGAAAAAATTGGGAATATATTTTGGAATATAGAAAAGTTATAAAGAGTATTGCGATTCTACTCGAGTACTTGTGTGGAAGAAAAAGCTATTCGAGAAACTTTTTTTTTCTTTTGATATAAAGAAATTTCTAAAGCTGTCGGAACATATAAAATTGAAAGACATTGGAAAAGATAAGAATTGACAGCGTTTTAGATTTTTAAGGTGGAATACTTTCAAGCAATTTGAACTAAGAAATGCCATACTTTTCTTAGTGATTGAAATGAAAGATATTGAAGCACATATCGAAATAAAAATTTGAGTCGGATTGTTAAAAAAGGTATTAAAAATTTTAAATTTTTATCTTAAATAACTTGGCTTTTTATCTTGGCAAATAAAATTATTCAATAATAAATATATGCAAAGGTGAAAAAATGTCCTGAACACACTCAGCTTTGTCTAATCTTTGAATTTGACGCAATGTTTTGTTATGAAATTATCGTACTACTTAACTACTTTTATTATTCTAAACGCAGATTTCAAATCTGTTACTAGTTTCTTGATCCCGCAAGTATTTATTACAGTACAGCAGCTTGAACATAAAAATGTATTGTATGTACAAAATAACACAATATAGAAAAAAATAATGTACATAGTAGAATAACACAAAACTTTACAAACATGGTCCATTTAACATGGCTTTTGAAAACTACATGATTGTTGCATCTTTGAACATTAATATTTTATGGAACAGTCGTTTGCTTTAATCACGTTTTTACATCTTCTGGGCATGGAATGTACCAATTTTACAAGAAGTTCTTTCTTGACAGCATGGTTGAAAGAAATTTTTAAAATTTCAATTAACTTACGTTTGTTTGAAGGTTTCTTCTTCCAAATGTCATACCCAATGTTATGCCAAAGGTACCCTATCGGATTAAGATCTGAAGATTATCTAGATTATTTTATTCGCAGTATTGTTCTCGGACCATATTTGGACTACTTTTGCATGGTGACATACAGCATTTTTAAAATTTAATTTTACAATAAAATTTAAAATATTTCATTAGAATTACATTATTAATCATTGCAAAATCTTGAAAAAATTCTGAAATATGAATATTATCTTAGAAATTAAATTAGAGCAGTGTTATTTATTTTGATTAAGTAAAATAAAGGAATACATTACCTAGTACTATTAACTGGTTCTTCGAAAGAAGTGCGTTAAATGAATTTGTACTTAATAAAACTTTATTGCTATAAGAGAGAACATAAATAATTAGTTCACTTTAATTACATATTAAGTTCAACCAGCGTCGAATACTCATTATTATTCTTTTCGCCAACTGAAAAAAAAAACATATTTAGAATAATTACAAAAGATGCCAACTTAAGCAACATAACTTTAACGACAGACGATTATTTATCAGCAAATAAATTAAGTAATTAGATAGATTAGAATTACATATATTATTAAATTAAAGCAGACGATAATAATATGAAAGAGAATTTTCATTCTAAACAATATCTATAACTACTGTAGAATTTAAATAGTCGATTAAAAACTAATTTAAAATAAAGAAAAGGTATTTATAAATAGAATTAAACATTTTATATATAAAACAGGTTGCATTTAATTAACAGAAGCTTAAATCCTGTACAAGTTACCCAACGACGTTTGATTTTTGTACCCAATTCATTACAAATGGATTAAATATTGATAATTTTTTTAAAAAAGAACAAATCACAGAGTGAATCAGATTTATTTATTTTTTAAATTTCGTAAATGGCGAATATCGATTAACCATTTTACAATAAATTTTATTTTGTCACAAAAAGGTATTGAGAATTTGGTGTGTGGCTTAGAATCGAAGGCGGATTAGAGTCCAATAAATATTGTAAGTTTAATAGCTCTAAAAATTATAACGTCACTAAATTTTGTGTTAAGTAATGTTCTTTTATTTCTTTTTTAGAATTTACCCTCAAGAGTATTTCACGTTCGATAAATAAAAATTATATTTAAGCCATTAAATCTTTTTTTTTTTCAGATATAAGGAAAAAAAATGTATATAAAAACTTAAACTTCTTATAAAAAAGTTTTAGATATACATAAAGACCATGACTTCAGCACCAGTCTTGTAGAAAAAAAACTTGAAACGTATATTAATAAATAAAAATCACTTACAATTTTTTTTCTTTCTTTTCTTTTTTAAAGCGAATATTTCCCTACCCGTTAAAAAAATGTCATATCATGGAGTTTTTCTCTTAGGTCGGGACAAGTAAATATTTTTATGCACGTACTTTTGTTTGAATGCTGTCACATAGCTTACAATTTTCTCGCTCTCAGTTCATATTTTTTCGCTGAAAAGGGTGTATACTCTGGCGGAATAGAAAATGGTTCATTGCTTTCAAGTAGGTAAACTTAAATTTATTTTCTTGTTGTAAAATTCAAATCAAAATTTATCTGAAAAGAGAATTTATCGCAGGAAATGTAACGAAGAAATCATTCTAAGAAAAACTCACCAAAGATATACAAAAAGGAATCTTGTTATTCCTTATTATATTTCAGGGTTATAGAAAAAAATATTCTAAACAAAGTTTTGTAATATATATATATATATATATATATATATGTATATATATATATATATATATATATATAAAGAGAGAGAGAGAGTGAGAGGAAAAAAGTGGCTCAGTCATCACGAGATCTCCAAAACTATTGAAACTACGATCGTGAAATTTGACGTGAATATTCTTTTGAGGAGAAAAAGAAAGAAAATGCTATTTGAATTTGAAAAGAAAATGAAATTAGGAGTAAATCACCCAACACGTCATTGATAAAGTCCTTAGGTTTTGATAAACCTGCAGCTTCTTGGAAAGTTGAGTTTTTTGCTCCGTTGATTGTGAATAAGTCTTCCTATGAGAAAACACTTTTCTTCTCTCGCAACGATTTCAGTCCAGGCAATCGTTGTAATATTTTTTTTCTGTGAGCTTTCAAAAATGCGCTTTCTCAACCTTATTAGCGACATTATATGAAACGATGCACATGGTTATCAACTCAGAACGCACGACACAGGCGAAATCGGGGTTGCCAACTTGGCGAGTTATCTTGAACGTTCGCATTGCCGCGATAGTACGTAATAAATTAATTACAGAATCATGAAAAACATTTTTATTTGTAGACAGAGAGAAGAGAGAGAGAGAGAAATACTAGAACATACTTTAAAAATGCAAATATATTTGAATGGCTGTTACCAATAGTTTTTAAACCAAATATTCTTAAAATTTCAAAGTAAAAAAATCCATATTTATCGTTAGATCTATTTATGCGCTTTTAGATGAACTTTTGTAATACACTTGTAATCATATTTCATTTTTAAATCTTTTTCTTGAAGAAGAGGTTAAATTTATTATATGAATAGCAAGATTTTTGATGCGTTCCTAACAGGGAAAATCGCTGCTGCGAGGGAAAAAAAGGGATAAGAAATTTTTTTTTTGAAAACGTCTCATCTATTATAATGCTTTGATAAATAAAAATCTCGTAAATAAAAACTGGGTTGTTAGACGAAAATAATTAACCAAATAGCAGTTAAATATTAAAATATGTTTCTGAGAAAAATAAAAATAAAGCCCCAGTTTGTGGTGAGCACAACAATTTAATAAATAAGTTTAAAAAAAACCCTATGAGGTGTGATAAAACCTAAATCTTCGTATTTTCTTAATTAAATTCCATTTAAGGCTACACAACGATGATCAATGGTTGTTCCTCCTTAAAAATAATGTGATTTACAGCTTTAAACTCTACTATAGCCTTCATCTAAAAATGTCAATATATTCTAAATTCATAATTCACTTTATAGGTTTTTGTATATTCTCATAAACAGCTTTGTGTAGGGTTTGCAATCCCGTGTCATATTTTCAATCCCGGGATTGCGGGATTACATTATCCAAATCCCGGGATTGGTCCCGGGATTAGAATTGGACTATTTATTAAAAATATTTAGATATTAGCATAGTTGAAATTGCAAAGTAAAATTGAAAATATAATTAAAAATTGATCTAATATAATTTTAATATTATTTTTATGAAACAAATAAAAAATAATTTATCATAAAAGGCAAATAAAAACAGTATATAATGAAATTAAAAAAAAAAAGCATTTCTTCATTTCTTGTGTTTTTGTAAATAAGCTTATAAAACCCAGCTCCTCTAGCGTTTCATCGTTGAAAGGCTTCTTATTTTTGTTACAAGTTGTCCTGCCGAAGAAAATGCACGTTCGGATTCTTCACTAGTAGGTATTATCTTCATTAAATAGGAGTATGTTCTTTTCAGGTAGTCACCACGTCTCCCTCCATTTTCAAAAAAGAGACATTTCTTTTTGAATTTTAGATAACAGTGTCTCAAATCTAATAGACTACATTGGTGCATATACCTATTTGATAACTTTATTTAGTTCTTCTGCTACACTTAATGGTTTTTGTATATAAATGGATCCAGTTATTGAATCAGAATGTGAATCAATTTCAATATTACCTCATTTGAAATTGAAGATCCAGTTTCATGAGCTGTTAGTAATGTAATGGGATATGAAGTGTCTCATGTCTTCCAAGCAGGTCCGTTATTAATTAACGGCATTTAATTGAAGAAAGAACTGTGACAAAATCTATTCTTGAGACGTTGCTTATATTATTGTGTAAGCATTGCAGGGAGCCACTTAGATCTGTGTGACGTTTTCTCCCATACGAGAAATGTGAGGTGTGCATACATTTTTTTTACCCATAGCACTTATAATTGCACACAAAAAAATTCTGCGTACATATTTTATAAACAAAATATAAATTTTTGAAAAATTAAATTCTTAAAACATTTTTATGAGAAAATTTTTTTAAAATATAATTTACATAAAAATTAGATCCCGGAATGAGTTATTTTAATCCCGGGATTTTCGGATTGAAAAAAACCGGGATCCCGGGGTTTCGAAATTCCGGGATTGAAAACCCTACTAGATATCTTTCAAAAATTCTGATTGCCTCTGTCCAAGTTAGCTGACACCGGACATCCTGATGATGGGAGAAATGTCCGTTTTCTGAACCCACTCGCGATGGGAAGAAAGTTAAAGAAGAGAATAAGAGAAAACGTATCAAATTTCATGGTTTAACATACACACCTGCCTCAATCCTTTTAACACGTAAGAAAAATGACATTAAACGTATACAGTATAAAAAAAGTAAATAAGATACATTAAATGTAATACCAGATTCACAATACTTTGAAAAAAAAATTCAAAATATAATTCAGACAAAAATTAAATCCCGGGATTAGCTATTTTAATCCCGGGATCCCAAGATATGAAAAAACCACCGGGATCCTGGGATTTCGGGTTCCCGGGTTTGCAAACCCTAGCTTTGGGGCCGCGGTATCCTAATTGTCAAGGTCATAGACTCTGTGCCGGTGCGTCATGATTTCGAGCCTAGTTCCGCAGAAGACCCGCCGTGTAGAGGGGACCGTTGTACGTTTAATCGATCGACGTTTAAATGTCGTACCGTTGGCATTGTGTGCAAGTTAGGAGAGGGAGTGGCAGCTCAGATCTTCCTGTCACTTGACCATGGTTCAAAATTACGCGAGCCCTTGTCCAGTGGAAAAGTGCGATGTTAATACAACTCTCACACACACACTCTCTCATTCACTCATAAACATTTGAAGTAAAGGAATGTGGTCTTCTTGATAGAAATGCAATTGTTAGGAAATGATAAAATGCAAGCATTGAGGCCTTAATAAATATTAAGAATCATATAAGGATAAAAGTATCAATACGTTATAGAATATTTCTTTGTAATGATGGAGTTAAAATATGCATAAAAACAGAGAATCCCCTTCTATGATTGCACTGAAATAGTTTTATTTTATTGTTAACTAACATAATAAAAATCCATAACATTTTATAAGCAAAAAATATTCCAACATTAAAACCGAGAGATACGGAAGAGCTTAAGGTAGAGAGAACTTCATAGAAACCAAAGTCCTTTAGTGTATTCGACGTAGCAACAGGCAATACAATTTCGTGCCACATGGAACATATTAGAGGAAAGATTTACCAAAACAATCTATATTTCTTGATGTACTTAAACAGAATACATGCAACACCAATATACATCCAATACGATAAGTTTCAACATGTCATACTGAATCAGCTTAATCTGGGCTTGGATCATAGCGGCCAACTTTTTCAGCAGTACCTGTAAAAGTGGGAGAGTATGAAGGTGGGTTTCATCCGCTTGTACAATATCACCTTACACTTGCTTTGGCCTAGACTCTGACTAGCCTATGTAACAGGAATCGGCAAACTTTTAGCTGAGGCGTGCGAAACAAATCTACCAGTATGATTCAGCGTACACACAGCAGAATATTTTTAAAAGAATTCGATTCCCGCGATAATTCATGAAGAGTTAGAGAATAGAGGCCAATAATATAGATTTACAGTTTTATTATGCATTAATTTTGCATCATTCAAAGATATATCTTAAGATATAATCTTAACATACAAAGAAACAGCATAAAATATAACTATTTAAAAAAAATTAAATTGTACATGTATTTTTTAACATATTTATTAAAATAGGAAATAGACAAGATAAAATATAAGTATTTCCTATCATTATGGTTAAATAAAAATATAAATAAAATTTCAATGCGGCCCTAGTACTTGCACCTCTCTAATTTCATATATCAGAATTAGGGGTATAATTTGTGTTTTTAATCTGACACGATTCTTAGCATCCAGTTGTTAAACAGTTTATTTGGGGACTCGAAATATTTTTCATATGAGGAAAGACTTTTTAGTTAGACATGTAGAACCAAAAGCGAAACGCAAAGAACATGCAATTTTTTCCATTCGAATCTCTCCAGCAATGGCATTCAATAATTTACGAAATAGCTGTAAATTTATCTTTGGAGTTATCTTTCAGAATTGTTCATATTTCCGTAAATATCCACTAAAATTAATCGACTTCCATACATTTAAAAATTTACAAATTTGTAGAGTAGCGCAGTGCCACTGAGAATTGTACCGCGTGCCACATCTGGCACGCGTGCCATAGGTAGCTGACCCTTGCTGTTTAATATAACCTAATTTCTAGCCACAGTTAGTTAAATAAGGAAACAAATATCAATTTCTTGGTTGTTTCTCACAATTGTCCATTTCGCTTTCTTACCAACCTCACAACTTAATTCTAATCCTCAGAAGAAATGCTTTTCTTTCTCTCTCTAAGAACCTTTAACTATTATTCATTTTGTTATATTAAGATAATATTTTGAGAAAAAAAATAATATACGTGGATCCGATCGATAAAGTAAAATAGTGCAACGCAATTGAGTTGTGATCCCTGTTAAGACAGAAAGATCCCTGTAAGTAGGCTTATGTTGATTTATCTGTTTAAATAATGTTGCCTTTCAATTTATATGCTCATCACTAGCTGTAGGCTCGTTTTATTTCTGGCCACCCTAATATTTTGCATTGCTATATGTTTGCCTCAAAA
>BMAO01011019.1:0-16492 GCA_019973975.1 Trichonephila clavata
TATGCATAATAATGAAAAATTTGAAGAAAAAAAATTGCTATTTGAGATTTACCATAGAACATTGTATCGGACTGTTTCTTGAAGACAAAAAAAACAGCGTAAGTTTTTAAAGTTAAATTAATAAATAATAAATAGAAGAAGAGAAGAAAAGAGAAGTAAATTTAGAGAAGTAATTTGTCATTTATTAAGAAGTACAGATAATAGAATACTTCACGGTATTCATTTTAAGAATGAACTGTTCACCACTAGTAAATGTAAAATCCTTCTGCACACAAAATAATAATATAAGAAATGGCAAATAAAAATAGAAACAAGTAACACATTAAAATTAAAAATATTACAATAAATCTCAAAAAAGCATTTGAAACGTGCTATATACCGTTAAATCCGGGGTGTAACATGCACTTATATATTTCTTTATTATAATTAATGTATTACACGCACTTTTAAAACAAAAAATAAAATGGAAATTTAAGGGTGAACCTTATAAGCCGGTATAACAATGAGAGTTCTAAGAAAAAAAATGGAGCATATAGTAATAAAATTGATTTCCATGTATTAAAAATGCTGTTATTTTTAAAAAAAATGTCATTCCTTATGAACTTGTGACGAATCTATTCGCGTCATTTTTCTACTAATCTTCTTGGGGAAACTTTGGGGCTAGTATTCAGATTAATTCACAGTATTTCAAAAAGAAACCATGATATTTAATTCAGTTTGACTATACAAAGTCTAGGTTTTGTAGATGTAGTATAGAATTAGCCGGGGAGCAGTTGCGAAGTTACGTAAGTGTGAATATTAAAACATTTCATTCACAGTCATAGCGCGGGTGAAGGAAGTAATTGCTAAGAGATTGAATTAGTAGATTGATTATTTAATATAGATGAAATTATAATTAGTTATCGGTTTATTAGCGCGTGTTCTCCTTATCTAGTTTTACGTAGTCGGGTTACATTGAGATTAGATAACACTTAATATATATATATCCTGGGTTTCCTTTTGTAATTTCACTTGTGATTGCTTAAGTGTTTGAAGATAAATAAATTTATTATTATTATGGAAGTTGCTGGGGATGCTTTATTTCCCCCTACACCTTTAGCCAGGCAAGACGGAGAGAGAGGGGTGCCGATTAGGCCGACACCCCCACAAACTTAATGGGTTGTAGTTCTGGAAATACACTACTTTTGTGTAAATCTAGTAATAATACATCTAATAAATGTCTTCACAACATAAAAGCATTGTACCCGTTCACTTCAGGTTTCTTCGTAAAAAGGGAAAGGGGGGTGCTTGTTATATACATGACGAATTTACTGAAAAACTAAAAATCGTAGCTTGGAAGTATAGGTACTCGTTATACGTTGGATTTTACGGTATGTCAGGACATTTAGTAGGTCAATTCAAACGTCTATTATCCTTTTTTCCTAATCTTTATCCATAAATCTGTTACTGTACTTGTCAACAAGTATGATAACTTAACCTTACAGCTGTTGCATACCAAGAAAAATATGTAATTATTTGTATTATACTATCAATATCTATGTAATACTACGAAATTAACTATACATTATTTAACTGATATGCATACAGGAGTATATTATTTTATTTATTGAAACAAATAAATAAAATTTATAATGATGAATATATTTATTAAAGGCTTTTCGTAAGGGACTTCCTGTAATAAGAAACAAGTCTTTATGTGAAAGCCTTTTATCTCTTTTTTACTGTGTTAATACACTTTTTACAAACTCAGATCTCCTTTTCGTATTTAAATCCAAATAACTAAAGCATCTTATGTAAGAAAATATACTGTAAAAGATTCATTAACCTGAATCTTATGAAACATAAGGTCCATAAAATAAAATGCCTAAAACAAAACTCTTAGTTTGTTTTGGGGATTAAAATGCATCAGGGGTGGCCAACTGCTGCATGCGTGACACGGTTTGACACGGCAGTTGTAAGAAAGGCACGCGAATATTTACTGAAAGATTAAAAAAATTGAAAATATAATAATACAATACTATATTGTTTACTGTTTTATTGAAAGGTGGTGGTTTCAGACAAAAATGCATCAAAATCTATTTTAAATACACTTAATTAAATACAATGGGAAGTTATAATATAGGCAAAATCCTTCATTGTTGTGTGCACTGGTTTTCGGAAGAAAGTGCATTCGTGAAATTCTGGAATTTGAGGAAGTGTGTTTCAAAGTATCTGGAAGAAAACAACGAACTGCCTAGTGGGTGCTTGCTTCTAAAGATTGAAGATTTGGCTTTGAGATTTAGTTTTTCTTACCGATAATACAAGACATTTAAATAATTTAAATTTAAGATTACAAGGGGAAAATAGTGTTCTTTTCCAATCTTGATCTTATAGCATCTTGGTGAAAGCACTTTTGCTTTTTTTGTCTCGATTTTGGAGAAAAAAGAGAAACTGATGCCCAACTAGAACAATCGGATTCTGTTAGCATCTTCGAGAACTGATATTAAATTTTTCTGGTTACACATTTTTACTTTATATAACTAACCTAATTGATTAAAACTGAAAAGAAAATTTTAGCAAAATAAAACTTTTGAGTTCGTTTTTTTTTTTGTCTTATTTGTTATATTATTTTAAATTTTCCACTGCTTAGACTTGCATAAATAAGTGCTATTTGCGTGAAAATTTCATAATACGCTTATAAGTAACATTTTTTGATATTGTTCTGTTTGTTATAAAAGTTTAAAGTAGCACGCAGAAAAAAAATTATCACATAATGGCACTCTTCACAAAGGGTTGGCTACCCCTGGTGAAAACAAATCGATAATTTTAATGAAATACTAAAGGAAAAATGATAGACACAGTCAGTAGGAAGCATACTATATTACAGTACGGTAACGCCACGACACATGCTGTTTTGGCGACTTGCCAAAAGTTACAGAAGTAGGCTGGGAAATTGTGGCAATAATTCCCCTAACAAATTATAAGCATTGATTTCCGCACATGGCTCAATATATGTTACCTTGTGGTTTTCTTTTTTATATAAATTTGAAGATGAAATTAATTTTTAAAATGTGAAAGCAGATATTCACCAAGAAAAGCAAAACTTTTTTCACTTACAAAAGCGCATCAACTGAGAGCAAGAGAATACACAAGTTTCTGCACGCTTGGAAGTTGAAAAATAGATGGAAAATGATTTGCACTTTCAATATTTACAATCAATAGAAAATTACTTAAAAGAGGAGCACGAAATTTCCCCTTTAATTATATCTTTTCAATGAATTACACTCATATCACTATTTTTTTTTTTAAAAAAAATAATCATATGCAAATGAACAGTTTGGTTGAAAATATTTACTCCAATTTCTAAGATTTGGCTACCTGATTTAATAAACTTACTTCAATAAATGAGGCTGAATCGGTTTCATTTCCTCCAAATTATCCTATAGGATTAATTCTAAATAAAATTTAAAAAAGTGACAAAAAATATCGGTTAATTGTTGTCATGTGACCTGGATTTTATAGCTCGGTGGCTTAGAGGTAGAATGCCCGCCTTTTAAGTCTAAGATTGTGGGTTCGAGCCAAGCTGGATGCGATAATCTTAGTTACTTGTAGCATATGATTATGAGGCAAGTAAAAGATATTTCTTGAGTGTTAAAATTTGGCTTTGGGCTCTAGGCCACAAATTAAGATCTTGGTAATTTATTTATCATCCACAACGAGAGCTGGAATTTAAAAAAAATTAAACATCAAAAATTTTTGGTAGTGGGAGTGGCACTAGATGATACCACCTATGAAATTACTCTCATTTTTGAGTAACTATCTCTAAACACGTTACTTATAATCTGGTACAGCCATCTTGGGGGCAATAAACATGATTCTTCGCATAAGAAACAGATAGTTTTAATCTTTTATAGCGTTACTTTTGAACACACCAGCCCGGAAATATTAAGGGCACGAGAAAGGCGGGGAAAATTTCATCCCTTGATTCTGATGGGAGGGAGAAGGAAAGAAGGAAGGGGTTTAAAAAAATGTTTCACTTCTTCTCGAGTAAATAAGAGGTTTCCTATTTGCCCTAAATGCCAGCTAATACAGACTTCACCACAGCTCATATTAGACTGCTTTAAGGCGGTATCACACGTAAATTTTTCATGCAACTTTTTAGCCCAACTTTTCGCCTAATCTGAGAGTGAAGGGTTACCGTAAGCAAAACGACATGCTGTGACGTCATCCGTGCTCTTCGCATTGAAACATTACTCGCAGATTTTTCTGTTTCGAAAACGGCCATCCAATATTATTTATTTTATTTCGCTCGCGCTTTTGTTAATGGGTGGAGGGGAAGGAGGGGGTAAACAGAAATGGAGCATCAATCTGTTTAAAGTACTATACGCCATTAAAACATTGTACACCATTAAAATATTATACGCCATATCTGGTGCGTTTGATGCGAAGCTACCATCGTTACGGCCATCTTGTTTATGACATAGGGTGCCGAAGAACCCCATTGGCTAGAATTTCAAGCAACTTTCATTTGGAGCAACTTTCTCAGCTCACTGGAAAAAAGTTGCTCGAAAGCCATTGCTATGGCAACGGAATAAAAATTGCACGAATTGGACCAAAAATTGCACCAAACGTGTACGTGTGATAAGGCCTTTTGACTGGACTTGGAGGATATCCATAATAGACCGCTTCTAGTATCGGACTTCATTCAAGTCAACGGTTTCACTGATCTGGTCTGACTTCGCCTAACTAGACGGGAAATTAGTAACAACACAGTAACACTTTCAATCTCCCAATGCAGTGTACTTAAATAAATTTAAAAATTATTTTTAGATCTTTTATTTTAGTTGCCGCTTTTACTCCTGAGATAAGAATAACTTTATAAGACTTTGCATTCAGTTTCTATTCTAATTAATAAGCGTAACCCAATATCGAAGAAAATACGCTGCCTTATTTGCACAGTTGTAAAATTTCAAAAACTTAATTCTTCATAATTTATGACTGGCTGGAATTTATCACATGGTTTCTATTTTCAAGAAATGTTTATCATTTTTATTAAAGGAACCAATTTTATAGAGGAAAATAAATTAAACTATTTGTAGATAAGAAGAATCGTATTCATTCCACATTAAGCGTGATTATTAAGGAAAGTGTCAACTCCATAAACGCTTTCAGTAAAAAAAAAAGATTATTTTTTATTTTACTATTTCTTAAAAAAAGTATTTTGAAGTATATTTCACCTTTTGTTATACATACTAAATAGTAATATATAGCATATACATGCATTACAGAAATTTGAATATATATATATATATTGTACATTATTCAAATATTTTTCCCTTATGAAATCCTATTTGCACAAAGAGTGCTATTATAAAGTTATAAATATAAATACGCTTACATCTCATAAAAAATTTAATTCTGAGTTAACTAAAATAAAATAATGAAAACAAAATATTTAAAATTACAAGTTTTTACTAAGAGGTACTACATGTTTACTTTTACACAATGCGATTCATTATATTTATTAACTTTTTGCAAAAAAGAGAGAAAAATAGTTGTTTTGAGCATCAATTCACTGTATCGCTCATCTCATTTCGTCTTTATTTTAATTTCAATTTAATTAATTTTTTTAGATTTGTTTTGATCAAATAGTAAACAGAATTTCAAAGAGAATAATTGCAACATTGAAAAAAGTTTTCGCAGTTCATAATTAACTGAATTTTTTTACTTTGATTTTGAATTTGATTAAAAAAACTGCTTCTTTTTTCAAATAATCATTTGCCTCACGACTCTGAAAAGGAACTGTGAAAAAAAAATAATTAGCATATGCAGTCGTTATTTTGTCTTAATTACCTACGTGAAATGATGAAGCAATTTTTTGGCTCATGCCTTTTAATGAACAACAGTCATTAAAAAATCTTCTTAACTTCATTAAATAATGTTCATCACGATATAATTTGCATCATTGAAATGATCAATTACATCAACAGCAAACGTAGATTTTTCTTCCCAATTTATCAAGTTTCATATTTTTGATTAGGAATTATCTGCTCTTTCAGATTTAAAAAAAAAAAAAGAGTAATTGGTGACTAAGAAGGAAATAAAAAATATGAAAATATTTAATTTTTCATTTCGGAATGTTCTGTAAGTTCCCTATATTTAGAAGCCGGTGTATTTTCTTCAAAAATATATGCTTACATCATTATCTTAATAAATAACTATTTTAAATTTAAAATATTACATTCTCGGACGGAAAATCCCTTAATTGCGATTGTTTCTGTTGGGAATTAAAAATTACTTTACGCTTTTTCATTTATATGAGTTCTTTACAAAAGTTTTTTGTATTAAAAATCATTGATAATTGTTTTTAAAAAAACAGCAATTTTTCTTGTAAGGCAGAAATAATTTTAATCATATAGTTAAAAAACTCAAAGCAATGCATATGATTTATAGGCATGCGATGTCTATGCGATATAACTTATATTTTTCAGTTTTCAAATCTCGGTTTGATTGATGAACTGTTTACAAACTTTGCATTACAGATAAATTCGACGAATGCATTTTGGAACCTTGGATAAGTAACAAGGATGGCACCAGAGCTGGTACATCCCTGTATAATTTTTCACACCCATCAACATAAGGGATTTGAACCTGGATAGATATAACGAGAATGATAATTTCGACACGGCTGTGTGACGGATCTGTACATGACCTACTCATTAATCCTCTTGGGGAAACTTTAGAGCTAGCATTCGCGTTAATTCACAACCATCCCTTTCAAGAAGAGACCCTGATATGGAGATTACTTTGACTATATAAAGTCAAGGTTTTATATTGTAAGATAGAAGGAATGGAGGACCTGTTGTGGCGATGCGTAGGTGAGATTTAATTCATTTTCACAACTTGAGTTTACCACTATACTAAATTATTGGATTGAGAATTCATAATCTAAGATAGATTAGGTTAAATTAAACTGATTACTTGTGCTTGTTTACTTAGGGTTCATTTCTTTCTTTGTATCACTCCTAAGCCCTTTGGGACGAACGTCGCAACCGTGCGCCAGCATGAAACACTGACAGGAGACAAGTGTTTCTTCCTCATTGGCCTAGCGTCTCATATCTGCGCCACTCACTTGGAACGTTTTTTAAGCCCAGTGTTTTGGCAATAGATGGCATTCTATGTCCATAAGATTTGAAATACATGGAGATCTAACCTTCTACTCGAACTGAGAGAAATGTTACTCACATACACGTGGTTTTTGTTTTATAAACATAAGGCAAAATGAATGTTTCCGAATTGAGTGCTTTACGACTGCTCTTGAAATGAGAATGTGGTTTTTGTTTATATTGAAGATGATAGATTTATTTTCGCTAAAGCAGTTAATTTGGGTTTTCAGTCTAGTTTTTTTTATGGATAAATAGATCTCGTAGACTAAATTTGTCTTTTTTTTTTACTTTTTTTACAAGGTTGACTTTTACAAATTCTTACAATAAAATGTTTTAAAACTGGTACTTAAGCAAAAAGTGGCTGAAGTAAAGAAAGTATATTAATACGAATTATAATGAAACAATATTGGACAATGCGTTTATATTTCGGTATTTTTATGGATTTAGGATTAACTACACAAGACCCTCCGGCCTGTGAGTGACACTCGCGATAGAAACTCCGGCTCTGGCGGTACGCACGCTTTTGCGTCCTTCGTCGCAAAAGGGCTATTGTATCCATGTAGTTAAACTTGTGGTTGGTTAGTGTGCTTGAATAGTAATAAAAATTATGGAAATTTCTGGTCATGCTTTGTTTGTCCCACACCCTTAGGTAGGCAGGACGATGAGGGAGCGACTTCAAATAAAATTCGCTCACAGCTTGGACTTATGTAGTTCCATGACTCAAAATTACGACTGGACAGAAACAATGAAGTCAACAAGATCGTGACTGTGGCCCCTCAGTTAACCAAGATCACAGTCAAGCATGACATAAGAAAGAATAAGTAACTGCAAAATAAATAAATAAAAAATCAAAAACAATATTTCTCAATACATATAAGAAACAAATTACTTTCAGAAAAAAAAAAAAAAAAAAAAAAAAAAAAAAAAAAAAAAAACATTAAAAGCAGATTCCTTTCATGGAGTAGATATCCACTACAAAATGGGTTTAGTGAAAATCGATCTCGAAACAGCGTTGTGAAGGATTAAGGAGCGTTATATAGATAATTTTGTTTCCTTTTTTTTCGTTTTCCGTTTTTTTTACATTATATAAGCAATATTTCTTGAAATATTTGAGAATACAGTTTGTAAAGAAGTTTGCTACACAAGTAAATGTACAAAAAGAAACATATTTTATATCTCTTAAGTTATGCAGACGTATGCATTATTTTAATTTAATTAACACACAGTTGGATAAAATTTATTTATTATTAAAGTAATTTAACTTTGATATTTAATACCTACGTTGATATTTAATTTGTTTACACTAGAAAAAAAGTTTCCATTCTGATTTTAATTTGATGGCTTGCCTTATCGCACGGTATGATTTCCTTTTACTATATCTTAATCATTAAAAATATTTATACAGAAGCATACAGTTCTAAAATAAAAAGTGAATTATATTTTCGATTTAGAACATTTCTAACGAAAAAGGCCATATGAAAGGCCATATGAAAATACGTACATATATTATATGTTTAAAACAAAAAAGAAGGAAATGATTTCTTAAGATGTTTTTTAATGATCTTTTAAAGAAAAAAAAACATATTTTCTATTTTCAAACAGATTGGTTTTTCATTGAATAATTTGTATTTTCTTGATATCTTCCCCTACATTTTTGAGAACTTCTTTGATATTCATTTAGAATTCATTTGTTTTTCAACATCCATCTTTTGTTTTTAAAACCATTTATTATCCTAAGAAACTCGTTTTCATTATTTTACATCTGAAACAAAAATAATGTTTTAAGAGCTCCTTCTATCCTTACATTCTTCTATTTTCAAAAAAGAAGTGAATTTGCGCAACACGATGATTTGACTGTCTTATTTTTGTGTGTAATGCAAAAACAATAATCATGAAAACCTTAAGAGAAACTATTTTCAATCTGAAGTTTTAAATTAATGGGTATTGTAATTTTTAAGCGCTTATAAATTCCAATACCCTAACAGTCGATTTTGAAAAAAGTAAAAATTTGATATTAATACCAATGTTGATCATGTACTATGATTTTTTTTTAGTCATTAATGTTGTCAAAATATTTTTTTGTGAATGTGTACTTATACCACAAACTAAATCCGTAAACATCACTGGGATTCAGACAGCTTTCTGATTTCATCAAAGATCCATTCTATAAAAAAATATTGAAGCATCTTTTTTTTTTTTATATAAATAAAATAAATTACAAAAAAAAATATTAAATCAATCTACTTAAGATATATAAAAAATATACTTAAGTACGATAAAAGGGCGGAACTCGTCTTATTTGTATTTTCTAAAATCTCTGAAATTGAAGTATAGAATGATGTTTGCATTTTCGTAACACTACAATGAGGTGGATTCCCGCAAAACAATTTTCGTTGGATTCTACTCTGTAAATAAACATGCAAGCCAAATCTAACGGGGGGGAACGAATTTTTACTATCAATACCCCGTAATCTGTTGAGAACGTTTTCCAAATAACGTTCTTGGGGGATTTCAATTCAAAAAAAGAAAAATGTGAACCAAATTTCATTATTATAATCCTTGTATTTCGAAAGAAGGAATTTTTTGTCAGTACGCCCAGTAACCCCTGACAGACAGACAGACAAAAATTTTAAAAAGTGATTTTTGATATAAGTACCGTATATACCTTTAAATGCATTTAGTAACAAACTGCTAATTTAAATTATAAACAGACACTTCAATTTTATTTATTTATATAGATTGAATTATAATAACTATTGTTTAAATGTGACTAAAAAATGTAAATAAAAAAAAGAAAGGATTACAACTAACCGTAAAACTTATCAATTTTTTGTTTCTTGCTTTGCTTTTTGCTTATGAAGCTTGATTTATTATTTTTAAAAGTGCATCCGAAACAGCAGATGCTCTACTTAACTGAACAGTGAGATAAAACTATAATAAGAAAAAAATATGGCACGTATCAGCGTATTATCATGTGCGCGTAACAGTGTTATGTCTCATGAAGAGCATCGGTCGCCAGTAACCAAAACAAGGATTCATTAGCTCAGCTTGGAGTTGAATTTGGCGTTCATCTTGGCATTCAGTTTCACGTTCACCGTATAGTTTCCGTTCCCGTAAGAATACGGGAATAAAATATAGCCTATGTTACTCCCGTTAATGTAGCTTTCCGTTAGTGAAAGAAATTTTAAAATCGCACCAGCCGTTTCCGAGATTAGCCGGAACAAACAGACAGACAAACAGACAAAAATTTTAAAAATTGATTTTTTGATATAAGTACCGAAATACTTAAATGATTTATAAAACTGCTAATTTAAATACAACAGAACTTCATTTTATTTATTTATATATATATAAGCAGAACGTCGAATTTAAATATTTAAACAATTTCAAGTTAGTTGTTTGTGATCGTCAATGTATTATGCATAATCTTTAAAATTCAGTGGTACAAATGCTGTACCGCAATTTATTCCCTCATATATTTCACTTAGGTACAAATGATGTCCCAAGACTATGATAAAAGGGTTGGGGAAGCTCTTGAATAGAAAGAGAGGAAAAACTACTTATGAATCACTTTCTTCTAAAACTGTTCTACAGCTGAGGTAAATGAGCAAAAAAATGTGCTATATAGCATATGCATTAAAGCGAGAATAAAAGGTTAAAAGTATGTCACAAAAAGCATAATCCACTGTCTTCTTCGTACGTTTCTGAAACTTCATTTGTTTATCTTTTAAAGAGATTTAATTCCTTTTAAGCATAAAAAAGCATTTTTCCCTTTTAAATTATAAAGTAAAATCTTATAAAATAATTAAAATAAATTCCAAGAAGAACGCTAAACACACTTTGACAAAAAAAGGGTAACATTTTTACTCTATAAATTATCTACCAATATTGTGTTTAAAATCCGTTGAAATGAAAAATGCGATAATAGTAACTAATTAATATTTTTAAATTTTGTCTTACATTTTTACAAGTTTTTACAAAACAAAAAATAAAAATAAGGGAAATACTCTCAGGATGAAACCATGAGTGAAATTTTGCTTTTCGAAAGTAAAGTAGTAAATATAAAATTACAAAACACGTATTTAAAAAAATATTACATGTCTTTTTCCATAACGGTGAAAACGAAATCAAAACAAATATGTTATACTTAAATGTCGAAGTTTACAATCATTAACTACAATTTTTCAAATTGTTTTTATTTGTAAATTTGTAACGTAAATATGTAAGTATTTGCACAAATTTTTTAAAAACCTAAATGTCATAACTTTTACTTCAGGTATATAATTATTGTTTTTATGCTTTAATAAGTTTTGTGATGCCATTTATTCTCTTTTCAAGAAGTAAAAATGCATTAATTACTAAAACAGATAATTTAAACTGATATTCTACAAGTCTATTTTCTTAGAAAAGTTCCTAAAAATTATCCAAACTTAAGGCTCTATATCTGTGAATATTTTTATTATATATCTTTAATAATGTGAATTTTAATACTACTTGATTTGATGTGAGGACTGCATTGTAAAGTATTCTTAATATCCTGTATGTTATAGAGAACGGCAGATGTTCCATTTTTACTTATACTTAAAAATTTCTTATGAAATCGCTATTCTATTTAGAGTGGTTTAAGAAGTACGGACTTTGTGGTTAAATATCTAAGAAGAAATGTAAAAAAAAATTAAGTCAATTCCTACTTTGAATGGATGAATAGAAAGTATTTTATTAACAACTGAAAATTTGAACAAGATATATATGTATATATATTTAATAAGAGAGTGAACGAATAGTAGGAATTGAAAAAAGCATCATTTGTATGCATAGTTCTAACAATGCACAACCGATTTGACTAGTTTGGCTGAAAAACCGGTTTTCGACGCCAACGTTCGTGATATTCTTAACATTTACATTGTTACAACAAGGCAGACGAATCAAAGCTCGTGCGGAAAGCCGGTAATAAATTTAGTTTATTTAACTGATAATCAATTAATCCATATTTGAAAAAAACTGTATTAACTACAAGTGCCATCCACTACAAGTTTAAAAAATTGTTTAAACTTGATTGAAGGAATAAAATGTATTTCATTAACAATTGAAAATTTAAACCAAATAAATATATATGAAAATAAATATATAGAGAGAGTGAGTGAGATAATTATAGGAATTGAAAAAAAAATGATGCTTATGGTACAAAAATAAAAATCTTATATGCATTTACTAACATAAAAATAAAAATTAAAAAAATGTGTCAAGGAAATTTTTTTTTTGTATGAATTTTTTTTTCCAATTCCTTAAATGTCAAGTGGTATTAAAGTTTAGTCAAGTTTTGAAGTGGTATCTCAGGAATGTAGTTTTTACTTTTAAGAAACGATCATTCAAACACAAAAACTTTAATTTCTGTTCAGTACAATAATTTCCGAAAAATGTGGAAACTGCAAAAAAACTACTACCTAGATTTCAGATCAAACCATTATTATTTTTTTCTTTTTTAAGTATAATAATATGATACTAATAAGAAGGTTTTGGTTCATTTCATAGTAATAACATACTTTGCGATTGTGAGTTTAAAATGAAATTGTACAAAATATTTTACTCAAAACAACAGCTGAAATCTAAAAGATTGAAAGTTATGATTGTAATTATTTATAAGCCTCCTCAATTAAGTCTTTCTTTCGTTGTATCGCTTTAAATATTTTTGATCAAAAAAAGTGATATTCCACTCACAAATGTCTTATCTAAAATAAATCTATTTATAAGAAATCAACTAATATGATTAGATGCAATTGCATTGAATTCCAAAAAATACTAAGCTATGAGAAAGCCACTCTAAATCTCTTGCGGATCAAGATTTTAGAAATAATTCTACTTTGAGTCTAAGGGTTTTAAACAACTTTAAAAGAAGGCCCAGGAAATTATCTAAAATGTAAAACTGTATTCATTGTTTCAATAATTCTGTAATGCATTGCTTTTTTTGATCATATCTTTAAATGTGATAGTTTATGCCAAATTTTGTATCAATATCTTAAGCCTTTTATGGAAAACGTACTATAAATTGGCCTAAAATGCAATTGCTATATTATTATTTAATTGTACTGATATTAATAAAAATAGTTTCCATACTCTTAGAGTTACTTAATACTATTTATTTATGTGTGTGGTTATTTTTAGCAACCATTTGGATGTAATGTATTTTATTAAAATTGTCTGCATTTCGAATACTTAATTACTAAACTTTTTTCCAAACATCTGAAAAATTATGTAAATAATTGCAGTAAAAAATCATTTAACACGAAACTGAGGGGACTAACATATTTTTTCATTTTAAAGAATATTGAAAAAAAAACATTCAATATAATTAAGTTTATTAGAGTACCTTTTATTTTTACTTACAAATGTGTTTATGCTTGTAATTAATAAAAACTGTTCAAACATGTACGAAATTTGCTCTCTTTGTTCCCTTATTGTTGATAAAGTAAAGTAAGAAAAACCAAAACTAACAAATTTCCGTTTCTTTCTCCTGTTTTAATCAAAAGCCTTAAGCAGCTCCATCTTCATTTTAAACCAAATAGTAGTTTGATTTTCCCCTGAGCACTTTAACCTTGTGCTCAGTAAAAATTCTTCAAATATAGAAAAATATAATGTGAACCAAACTCACTGGTCTTTCCTAACACTGCGAAGTACTCGTCATCGAGTTTCAAAGACAACTGGTGAGATGATTTTGTGTGGCATTTGTAGGGATGTAGGGAGAAAGTAACTTCTACGAAAAAGGTGAAACAACCTCTTTCTCATTTCACACCCCTTTTAAATTTAGCCTGCGTGGCTGATGTTTTCATTATTTTACTCCTTTCCAGAAAGGGAATCTTTTCGTGTTAAGTGATTTTTATTTCGTGTTAAGAAAAAATGTATGAAAGTACATAGTAGTTTGTTCATACCGTTGTATTATTTCATGTTAATTGATATTTCGTCTTAAGTGTTTTCACGTTAAACGAATTTCAAAGTACAGTGGTAGCCAAAGTTGTAGACACTTTTTTAAAATTGTTATGTTTTTTTAAGTTTGTGCGCTTATAGAAAATGTTCCATTGCACAAAATGCAAAGTCTTTTGTATCTCTTTAAAGCGAATTTAATACTAAATTCAATTAAAAAAAGATTGAAATATTTGCAATGCAAAAAAGGTATGCTACAATAACGATCGATATACATTAAATACTGATGATAGCAATAAATTATCAATGATTAGTGAAGTAGCCATTTCCTTATTACAGCTTCACATAGATGTTTCATTGAGCTGAAAATAGTTCTTTCGTCGTTATTAACTGAGCCAGGAATTAATTAGATTCTGAATCAGTTCCTTTTTATCTGATGGGTACCTCACTCGGATAAGACTTTTTAAACGGTGCCACAAATTTTCGATACGATCAGGGTTAGAGCTTTTTCCCGACCAGGACAACTCAATGTCTTAGATCGGTATCTGTCTTTTGATTACTTAACTAAGTGGAAAGACGCAGAATCTTGCTCAAAAATAAATAAAGCATTCTTGGTAGCTAGATCGCTGATGGAAAGTAAAAGTTTCTGCTCTAGAATGATATCAGTGTATTTTCTGCCATTCAGTGGCCCATCGATGATATAAAGGCTACTGATATACCATCTGCTGATATGTAAAAATCCATACAACTATGTGGGTACTTCACATTTGCCCGGTTGCCGTCTGGATGTAATATTTCTCCTATTCTTCGTTTTACATAGTTTTGACCATTACTACTGAATAACGGTATCTTAGTTCCATCTATATAATACTTGTGATCACTAATCATTTCTCCAATTTATGCGTTTCTTTGACCACTGTATTCTTTTTAAGCGCTGCTATAAATTGAGATAAGGCTTTTTTTGTTAAATTCTACTTCTTACTCAATATTTTCTGATCTTCCTCTGATTATTTTTGAATTGACAGAAACAACAGATAACTTCTGATAAACGTTGATGTCATTCTTTGTCTTGCAGACATAGTGTGTTTGTTCTTTTGTCATCAACAGATGGGGTGCACCATTTTCGGCCTATATCCCTGCTTTGTATTTCATTAAATTTGTCTCCTGACATCTTAAACAAAACTTTAAGTCTTCAGATATAGTCACTGAACCACCTGCCTGTCTTGTAATTTTAATATAAGAAAAATACCCTTTTTCGTCACACATCTCCTTCTAAGTATCCAATATACACTTTTATTTGATTTCATTGGCTTCATGACTAAATATCAGTGTTGTCCATGCTGGGAAATAGTTGAAGTGGCGCGCTTATCTGTAGGATAGAACCAGGTACCTTTGGATCCGAAGCGAGTAACTTATCCATACACCAAAATGATCGCCGTGGTGCGGAGGTAGTTACTAGCTTATATAGATGGTACCGCTACATGGTACGACTTTGCTGCGTCAAGTGAGTTTTGACGACTGACTTTGCTTGCTCTTCTTGCAGGTAGATGGCGCCACGACAGTTCAGAACGTTGCGTCTTTCTGAGTTCAGCCAGGGTCACCAATGAAGTGGCGCGCTTATCCTGTAGGATAGAACCAGGTACCTTTGGATCGAAGCCGAGTAACTTATCCACTACCACCAAATGATCACCATGGTGCGGAGTAGTTACTGCTTATATAGATGGTACCGCTACATAGTCCTGATCTCGGTCTTATTGAAAACTTGTGGCTCTGTTTAAAAATGCTTGTCCGATTAAGGTACCCAAGAAATAAAAATAATTAATTGAGATATATTGTTTTTTAGCATCATATAGTAACGAAGGAAGATATTAAAACTATTTTAAGCTGAATGAAACATCGATTGTGAAGCTGTAATAAAAAATAAAGGCTACTTTACCAAGCACCCATAACTCATGCTTTCATCAGTATATATATATTTAATGCACGTCGATAATTATTGCAATAACACTTTTTTGACATTACAAATATTTTAATCTTAATTTTTTTCAATGAATTTAATATGCAATTATCTTTTAAAATCATACAAAAGTCTACATTTTGTGCAACGTAACGTTTCCTATATACATACAGAATTAAAAAAAAACATAATTATAAAAGTTTCTACTATTTAGGACCAATGCATATAGTGTGCATAAAATTTTAAGCACAAATCAGTTTTGAAACAAAATTCAATTATTCCTTAGAATTTTAAATATATATGCGTATGTACTGAAATTGTAGTTTTTCAAAACTCATATTTTGTTATATTTTACTTACAAAGGAAAAATAGAACATAACTTTTGAATAAAATTAATGACAAAAGTTTAAGTGTAGTTGTATGACGCGGTAGCTAGCGGCCATGTTCATGAAGCAACTGGAGTTATGAAGTC
>BMAO01011020.1:0-36134 GCA_019973975.1 Trichonephila clavata
CGTGCAGGTCGTTTTTCTCTGAAATTTTTAATTCTCGAGTACCACTAAGTTAATTAATTTTTTTTCCCAATAGTGGTATGTTAATGTTCTTTTGTAATTCTTTGCCACACAGAACTTTTCTTTTAAAATTATTACGACTCCTTTCATGTAATGTAATATACATTGCATTGTTGGATATACATTACATTTAGGTCGATGTGGTATATTTTTTTTTTTTTTTTTTCTAATTAAAAAAAAAAAAAAAAAAGTAATGTTTTTTTATTCACAAAAAGTGCAATAAATACATACACAGAGTTCAGGTTTTGATTCATAACACAGATAGAACGAAATAAAACATTTCGCCGAACATTTCGATTCGTCATATTACCAATATTTCGAGTAGGGACGTACTTCCGGTTTTGCAAGCTCCGTTTCCGGTCGACCGACGATGCTGTAACTTTGCTTCCGAATGTCGTAAAAAAATCAAAACCAGAGTGTTTTCGGAATCTTTAACGGTACGGGCCGTAATATTAAATATATAAAATAGATTTCGAAGATTGCCCCCCCCCCCCAAAAAAAAGACGAATTTCGGTTTACCTCAAGGGAAACTGCGGAATAAAACGGAACGGGAAAAAATAGTGTAATATAACGTTTCGGTTTTTCTTACCTGCCGTTGTGTATTTCTTTTATATACGTGGGCTGCTGTGACGGGTGCCTACGCGTTTCGCCGACCTTCTCTCGTAATCTTTCGAATTGTATTTATTTCAACCGATCCCCGCCGAGAGCCGAAGGTGTGACTTATGCAGACGAGATAGTTTCGGGCTCGGCGAGTTCGAAAGAGCTATAAAAAGGGAGAAATGAAACGAAGAGACGAGGATGACCACGTGTTTCGATGGAGGAGTAAACTACGTGATGGGTTTGAGAAGGTGATTCCGGGAGATTAGTCTGACTCGGTGAAGTTCGGTCAGCGGTAGGAGATTATTGAAAAAAGCTTCATTCATTCGGTTCGGAGGTAACCGAAGATATCGAGGATTGAAGTCGCTCTGCGGATCCTTCAAGTAGTCACGAATCCTGTCTCGAAGAGATATCAGGTCTGTGTGATTTTCCTAAATTGAGTTATAAATGCGTAGTTCCGTTGCATGCGTTATCCGCCGGGTTTTCGGTCAGTGTTCCGTCGTTCACGATTGAATCCCGATCTCACTCCACCGTAATGTGTTGTTCTTAAAAGTTTGATTAGTATTTGTGTATTTCTATCGTAGGGAATAATGCGAATAAGTGATTTATTACTCGTGTAGTCATGAATTACGAATTGTAGACGACGTGCAAAGGGGTGTTAATAACCGTAGGGGTAGTGAGAGACCGCGACACTGTACACCGATTTAATTTTTTTTTCTCTTCTTTTCTTTCGAGGTGCATTGCTTTCCGATATGCACCGTTCCCTCCCAGTAGGATAATTAAAAATAAGAAGAAAATGCCGAATGAAATAGACGGTGTTTTTCTCACCTGTGCGTATTTTCTTCTTCCGTGCACCGGTCTTCTTTTTCTGTGGAAAATAGGTTCGAAATAAAATCTTTCCGGCACTACGCGTGTATAAAATTATTTACCTCTACGCATATTCCCCCTTCAATGTACTCTGTACCGATTCGATTTTTTCTTTTTTGCTTTCTTCTCGAAGGGTGACACATTAAATAGACAGTACCTTCGTTACAATATACATATACGTCTTAATAAAGAGCAGTACTCTTAGCGAATAATTGCTACAAAAATAAATAAATAAATAAATAAAGGTTACGGTACTTACTTCATCCCCCCCACCCCCGAAAAAAAGGGCGCAACTTCCGGTGGGGAGTTTCCTGGTTTTTTTCCACAGCTTTCCCATTTCATCTTCGAATATATATATATATATTTCCCCGAAGAAAGTACCTGAAAAGAATGATAGGAGCGATGAGAATTTTCGCATAAAAATTCTGAGAAGGAAAATGAAAAAAAAGTAGTGATTTCTAGAAAATTAGAAACGGATTTAAAGGTCTCCGGATGCACCGGAAGGGGTCGTCGACTCTCGAAACGCAGAGGAAACCGTGCGGTCCGTCGAAGAGAGCGAAAGCGCGGCCCCCCGGGTCGTCTCCGGCGCTCCGCGCTTCACGATCACTCCAACGTGCCGACTTGGACCCCCGCGGCCGTCCGGGAACGACGAAATCCGCACCCCGGGTGGAACAGGGTGCCCCCTTTCCGAATTTCAGGTCCGTTTCCCGATCGCGCCGCGACTTTTCCGTGCAGGGGCGCCGAGGGGTGCTTTTTTTCCAATTTCGAGACCGTCCGAAACACATTCAAAGACGAGCTGGGACCTCGATTTTTTTTTCCAACACTCCGCGGGAGGTCCCCCGCGCGACCCCGGGGTCGAAAAAAATAAACTCCCGCGGGTTCGCGCCCCGGGAGAGAAATGCGAAAAAACCGGACAGGGGGCGCTGCGAGCGACTTTGTGTTCCGAAAGGGCACTCGTTCGACGCGGAACCTCCGGGGCCTCGAGCACGTATTTTTCTTTTTCGCGTATTCCCGAAAGTTGTCGAGATAAGGCAGAAATGCACCTTTTCGCCGCCAGGGGAAATTCGAAACCGACGCGCTCTTTCCCGAATAAAGACGGGACCGCTCGCGGGATCTTCCCGGAAATCCGGGAACCGGTCGATCCCGACGAGGGGAGCACGAATTCGAAATCGGAAGGCCGAAATTCCCGCAAGTTTCGCGGCCCCGGCCTTCCGAAGGCGACCTCGGGCCCCGCTTTCGAAAAGTAATAATTCTTTGCCACGCAGAATTTTTTTTTTTTCTTCCTCCCCTCTTTTTAATGCGGAATAAAAATTTATGGTATTTGCATTTTCAATCGAAACTGTTTTTTTTTTCCTCGTTTCATCTATCGATATAATAAAAAAAAATAAATAAAACGGTGCAATACTTAATAATAGCAAGGGGATATCTTTGAAATTAGGAGGCCCTCAGTGAGTGGCAGGAAGCACCGGAGGGGGTCCTCGACCCCCACAAAGAGGGAGAACAGTCGGTCCTTTCGAAACCTGCGAAATCGGGGCGTCCGAGCTTCCGGAACACGACCACGAGAGGACTTGAGCCCCCGGATCGACGCCGCACTCATTGGGGGGATCGCACTTCCCGATACCAAAAGTTAAGGGGAAAAAAAGAAATGCAATTAGTGTGTGAAATTCTCTGTAACAATTTTTTTTTCTTTTGGTTCGTAAGGGGTTTGGCTTTTATTTATTATTATTATTATTATTTTTTTTTTTCAATGAAATTCTCTTTATTGTAATGTATTTTTTCCCCCCGACTTCTCCCATTGGGTTCATTCTGATTGAGTTTTTTTTTATTTTTATTTAAATTTGTTTCTCATTCCCTTCGAAATATTAATACCTTAAATACAATTTTTTTTTTTTTCCCTCTTGATAATGTTCACTCTAGAAAGTTCCCAGGGTAGTATTGTGTTCTCACTCTTCTGTTGCAAAATAGTGGAATTTTGTGTCTGAACACTCCTTTTTTCCCACGCTTTCCAATTTCACCTTCGAATTTATATATATATATATTTTCCCAAAGATTTATTTTTTTTTTCCTGAAAAAGATAAGAGGAGAGATCAGATGGCCGATCCCCGGAAGCAATTGTTTTTACATAACATCCTACAATGGAAAATGAGAAGAAAGAAAGAAAAAAAAAAGAAGGAAAAAATTTGATTTCTAGAAAATTAGAAAAGTATTTAAAGGTCTCCGGATGCACCGGAGGGGGTCGACGACTCTCGGAACGCAGAGGAAACCGTGCGGCCCGTCGAAGAGAGCGAAAGCGCGGCCCCCCGGGTCGCCTCCGGCGCTCCGCGCTTCCCGATCACTCCAACGTGCCGACTTGGACCCCTGCGGCCGTCCGGGAACGACGAAATCCGCACCCCGGGTGGAACCGGGTGCCCCCTTTCCGAATTTCGGTCCGTTTCCCGATCGCGCCGCGACTTTTCCCTGCAGGGGCGCCGAGGGGTGCTTTTTTTCCGATTTCGAGACCGTCCGAAACACATTCAAAGACGAGCTGGGACCTCGACTTTTTTTTCGAAGACTCCGCGGGAGGTCCCCCGCGCGACCCCGGGGTCGAAAAAAAAATAAACTCCCGCGGGTTCGGGCCCCGGAAAAAAAATGCGAAAAAACCGGACAGGGGGCGCTGCGATCGACTCCCGGATCCGAACGGGCACTCGTTCGACGCGGCACCTCCGGGGCCTCGCGCACGTGTTTTTCTTTTTCGCGTATTCCCGAAAGTTGTCGAGATAAGGCAGAAATGCACCTTTTCGCCGCCAGGGGAGACGCGCTCTTTTCCGAATAAAGACGGGACCGCTCGCGGGATCTTCCCGGAAATCCGGTCGATCCCGAAGAGGGGAGCACGAATTCCAAATCGGAAGGCCGAAATTCCCGCAAGTTTCGGGTCCCCGGCCTCCCGAAGGCGACCTCGGGCCCCGCTTTCGAAAAGGCCCGCCCGCGGGGCGCGCGGCTCCGAAAACGGCAGCGGAGACGCCCCGTAGAGGGTCCTGCCGGCGATAATTTTCGGGTGGGTCCCCGGACGTCGGTTCGGGAGCCCGGGCCCCCGGAGTGTTTTCGCGGGCCCGCACTCCGGCGCGGCCGATTTCGGGGCCGGGATCGAAAACGTCGTGTTTTCGAGTTCGTCTCGACGGGACCTACCCGGAAATACGAATCGGAGTTCGCGAAGGCGCAAGTTTCCGTTTCGGAGGCCGAGGAGTGTCGGACCCAGAACTCGATCTCTACGCCCCGGACGAAACTTTCTCGGGACACCACTTTTTTACGACGAGACCAGAGTCCTTACACTTTACGCAGTCCGGAAGAACTCGTCGAGACGAAGAGAAACGGGTACGGTTTTTAAAAACGGCTTCGTAACTTTCTTCTTCGACGGGGTCGGAAAAAAAGGGAATTTTTTCGAATTTTTCGTCGAAAGTGCTCCTTTTTCCCGTCACCACTTCTTCGTCGTCGGACTCCCGTCGATAAACTTCACCGATTCCGAAAGAACGCATCGACACGAGTCGAGAGAGGTACTCGTTTCGATCGTGGCTCCGCGACTTTCCTTTTCGTCGGGCTCGGAACACATTTTCAGTTTTTCCGAATTTCTCGGCCCGAGCGACCCTTTCCCCGGACACAACTTTTCCCTCGTTGCGCTCTCGAACGTGAACTTCGAAGATCCGGAAAGAACTCTTTCGGACGAAGAGAAATACGTACGGTTTTCGAACGCAGCTCCGTAACTTTCTTTTTTATTCGGGTTCGAAAAACGAATCTCTACGGTGGAAAAAAAAATCAGGAATTCCCAGAAAACAGGAAACGGACTCCCTAGGTCTCCGGAAGCACGCCAGGGGCCCGAAAACGAAAGAAAACCTCGCGGTCCGTCGGAGAGAGCGAAACGGAGGGCCCCCGGGCCGTCTCCGGTGCTCCGCGCTTCCGGACCACGCCAACGTGGCGACTTGGACCCCCGGCGGCCCTCCGAAACGCGCCGAATCCGCACCCGGGGTGGAACCGGGTGCCCCCTTTCCGAATTTCCAGTCCTTTTCCCGATGCCGCCGCAACTTTTCCGTGCAGGGGCGCAGGAAGGTGCTTTTTCCCCCCCGAATTTCCAAACTCTTCCGTCCAACTTTAATTCCGCGGTCCTGATCGGGGGTCCGATCTGAGCCACGTTCCATCGAACTCGTTGAGTGTGCTCCGAAATCGAGGCTCGACTGGAGCGCCGATTCAGATTTTCTTTTTACAAACAATCACGGCCCTTGTGGAGTGCGATTCGGGAGATTTATTCAACCGATGTCGGGGTAGGTCTTTTTCCCCCTCTCCTCACCTGGAAATCAGTTTATTCTTATCATTAGTTAAATACCAGTATTTGTTATTCTTTTTTTTTTAATTGGTACATTCGTTCCAGAGTGCTACTAAAAATCGAATGACATCGCTATTCACTCATAGTGGTTGATATTGCATTGGATTATCTATTATATTTCATTGAAAAAAGATATATTTCATATTATTATATTACTCCTTTTTCCTTTGCAACGAATAGTGTAATATTCAGGGGGGGGGGGAACTCATTTCATCTAATATAATAAAAATAATTGTGTTATATTATATATATATATATATGTATATAATGTGCAATGTAATACAACGTGTAGGCTGTTGGATGACAATGTTTAGGTTTTATTCACCCGAGTGTTTCCGACTTGTTTTTTTTTTTTTCTTTCGAATTATTATTGTAGCCATTTCATCCGATGTAATAAAACAATTGTGTAATACATAACAACGGGACAATGTTCCAGTTTTTCTTACGAGTGTGTATTTATTTTTCCAAGAGGAAGATTTTAATTCAAATGGGGATTTATGACGATATTCACTCACAGCAGGATCATGATTCCACGACAGCATTTACATTGCAAAACAAATCTTAAAAAAAGTAATCATTCTTTGCCACACAGAATTTTTTTTTCCTCCCTCCCCTCTTTTTAATGCGGAATAAAGTTTATCGTATTTACATTTTCAATTGAAACTGTTTTTTACTCGTTTCATTCATCGATATAATGAAAATGTGTAATACTTAAAAATGGAAGGGGAAATCTTTGAAATTAGAAGGCCCTCAGTGAGTGGCAGGAAGCACCGGAGGGGGTCCTCGACCCCCACAAAGAGGGAGAACAGTCGGTCCTTTCGAAACCTGCGAAATCGGGGCGTCCGAGCTTCCGGAACACGACCACGAGAGGACTTGAGCCCCCGGATCGACGCCGCACTCATTGGGGGGATCACATTTCCCAATACCATAGGTTAAGGGGAAGAAAAAAAAAATGTAATTAATGTGTGAAATTCTTTGTAATTATTTTTTCTTCTTTTGATTCGTAAGGCATTTTGCATTTTTTTTTTTCAATGAAATTCTCTCTATTGTAATGTAATTTTCCCCCCAACTTCTCCCATCGGGTTTATTCTGATTGAGTTTTTTTTTTTTTTTTTTTAAATTTATTCCTCATTCCCTTTGAAATATTAATACCTTAAATACAATTTTTCTTTCTTCCTCTTGATAATGTTCACTCATAGAAAGTTACCAGGGTAGATATTGTGTTCTCACTCTTCTGTTACAAAATAGTGGAATTTTGTGTCTGAGCACTCATCGAGAAGGGGGCGGGAAAAAATGACACTTTCAATACGAAAAGTAAAAATTTATTTAATTCTTTATAAGTTAAATTTTTTTTTTTTCTTCTTTTTTCCAATGTTGCAATACATTTCAAAATTGTTTACTTTAATTGCAGCTTCCTCGTGGGTACTTACTTCCTCCAGAAAAAAAAGGGTGTATTTTCCAGTGGAGAGTTTCCTCCTTTTTTTCCACAGCTTTCCAATTTCATCTTCGAATTTATATATATATATATATATATATATTCCCAAATATATATATATATATATATATATTTTTTTTCCTGAAAAAGATAAGAGGAGAGATCAGATGAACGTTTCACGGACATACACGTGTTTTTACATAACATCCTGCAATGGAAAATGAGAAGAAAGAAAGAAAAAAAAAATTGATTTCTAGAAAATTAGAAACGGATTTAAAGGTCTCCGGAAGCACCGGAGGGGGTAGACGACTCTCGGAACGCAGAGGAAACCGTGCGGTCCGTCGAAGAGGGCGAAAGCGCGGCCCCCCGGGTCGCCTCCGGAGCTCCGCGCTTCCCGATCGCTCCAACGTGCCGACTTGGACCCCCGCGGCCGTCCGGGAACGACGAAATCCGCACCCCGGGTGGAACCGGGTGCCCCCTTTCCGAATATCAGGTCCGTTTCCCGATCGCGCCGCGACTTTTCCGTGCAGGGGCGCCGAGGGGTGCTTTTTTTCCGATTTCGAGACCGTCCGAAACACATTCAAAGACGAGCTGGGACCTCGACTTTTTTTTCGAAGACTCCGCGGGAGGTCCCCCGCGCGACCCCGGGGTCGAAAAAAATAAACTCCCGGGGGTTCGCGCCCCGGGAAAAGAATGCGAAAAGTCCGGACAGGGGGCGCTGCGATCGACTCCCGGATCCGAACGGGCACTCGTTCGACGCGGCACCTCCGGGGCCTCGCGCACGTGTTTTTCTTTTTCGCGTATTCCCGAAAGTTGTCGAGATAAGGCAGAAATGCACCTTTTCGCCGCCAGGGGAGACGCGCTCTTTCCCGAATAAAGACGGGACCGCTCGCGGGATCTTCCCGGAAATCCGGAATCCGGTCGATCCCGAAGAGGGGAGCACGAATTCCAAATCGGAAGGCCGAAATTCCCGCAAGTTTCGGGTCCCCGGTCTTCCGAAGGCGACCTCGGGCCCCGCTTTCGAAAAGGCCCCCCGTTGCGGGCAGGGCTCCGAAAATCGCTGGGGACGCGGCCCTCATCGAGTTCTACCCGAGATAAATTTCGGGTGGGTCCCGGGACGCCGGTTCGCGATCTGGGGGCCCGGGAGCGATTTCGGGGCCCACCTCCCCGCGGGACCTCGTTCGGGGCCAGGATCCTAAAAAACACATTTTCGGGTTCCTATCGACGGGACCTACCCGGTGATGTAAGATTCGAGTTCGTCACGGCGCAAGTTTCCGTTTTATAGGCGAAGGAGTTTTTTCTAAATTTCGCCGATTTTTCCAAGTCCCGGGTTCGAAACGCAACGTTTTCGAATAACTCCCGGAAAAAAGGGTCTAACTTCGAAAATCGGGTGACGGACGATAGACCACGTCGACACGCATCGACGGAGGTGCCTTTCGTAGAAATAAATAGAAAACTTTTTTTTTTATTCGCGAATTTCGAAATTTCGCGAATTTTTTCTAAGTCCGAAATCGAAACGCAACGTTTTCGAATAACTCCGCAAAAAAGGGTCTATCTTCGAAAATGGGTACGAAAAGACGGTCCTCGTCGACCCCGACCCGGGAGGCGCCTTTCGTGTAAATCGATCGGTAACTTTTTTTTTTATTCCGATATTTCCGAAATTCGCGAATTTTTTCTAAGTCCCGAAGCTCGGCTCCGGTGTTCCGTCGAAAAACTGCTACTATTCAGTCGTCGGAGGCCGCGTGTTCTTTTTCGGGCCCGACTTTCCGAACGATTCTCGCGTATTGCGAGAGAGCACGTCCGGGGGAGTCGGAAAATGTTTCGTTCTCGATTTTAAATCGAAAACTTTTTTTTTTGAGCCCCCCCGAACGAGTGGAATGCGACCTACGAATAGGGGCGCGCCCCGAAGCGGACCCGGCGTCCGCCCGATCCGCCCCGTTTTCGGGCTGCGGGGTGCTCCCGGTGCGGGCTCGAACCTCCCGGTGCGGAAACGCGGCCGACGCGCGATGCAGGGGCGCCACCGGGTGCGCCGTTTTCGCACTTCCGGGCCGTGCCGCGGACCTAAAAACGAGAGCTGGGACCTCCTGTTTTTTTCGGCGGGTGCTCCCGGAGGACCCCTGCGCGACGGCGGGGTCCGAAAAAAAAAATTCCCGTAAGTTTGCGCCCCACGAATTAAATCGTAAAACCCGGATAAACCCGCCTAGGGGGCGCTGCGATCGACTCGAGGGTCCGAAAGGGCACTCGTTCGACGCGGCTCCCTCGGGGCTTCGCGGACATATTTTTTTCTAAGAGATACTCCCGAGAGTTCTCGAGATACGGCGGGAAAACCGCGTTTCGCCGCCCCTGCAAATAAAAAAAAAATACACTCTTTCCCGAATAAAAACGGGACCGCTCGCGGGATCGTCCCGAAACTCCAGATTCGGGTAGATCCCGACCGGGCGAACGCGGTCCCGGCGTTCGAATTCCGAAATTCCGGTCGGTTCGCGCGCCCGGGCCCGCCGAATTCGCGTTCCTTTCCCATTTTTTCGCCGGGGCGCCGTGGGGCGCAGCGCTCCGAAACTCGCCACGGGGAGGCGTCCCCCCGGGACCCACCCGCGTGAATTTTTTTAAAAGAAAATTCCCGCGGGTTCGCGAGTTGTGCGGTTCGGAGCGAAAAAGGGGCCCCCCCGGCGAGGGTCTCGCGTTCGAGACCCGAACCTCGACCGACACGTTTTCGGAATCCTCTCGCCGAGACGATTCGAAAGAAGTCAATTTCGAGAGAATCGGATCGCAATTTCGGGAGTTATCGAGCGCGGAAGGTTTCCCGCCTTCGAGAAATGGAAGAAAAAAAGAAAAAAACTCGACAGGTATTCCCGAAGATCTTCCGGACTGAATTCCGTCGTCCTGATGTCCGGCACGGCGGGGAATTTCGGAGACCGAGTGCCACGCCCCCTCCCTGTCGGAAATTTCCGAAAAGGACCCTTTTTCGGTGCGTTTCGAGGACTCTGAAACTTTTTCTCGAAGGGTCCCGCCCGGGTCCTTCGACTCCGGGGCCCGCGAATCGGATCGCTTCGATTTTTTTTTTTTTTTTTTCAAACTCGGCGCCCTTTCGCCGTCCGGACTTTTCACTTCGCCCTCCGGAACGCCGGATTTCGAAGTTTCGAGGCACCCCGGTTCGGGTCGGCGGGGTTCGAACCAGCGGGGTCCGATTTTTTTTTCCGAAAACGAAATTTTTTTAACGCCCCGCTCTCGAATTTCGCCTCGGAAGGTAGAGCTCGCCGAGGAGAAGAAAAAGATATCTCGGTTTCGGTCGTGGCTCCGTAACTTTTTTTTTTATCGATTTTCGAAGGAATTGCGAAGGGAGGGCGCTCCCTTCGAAAAATCGCGCCCTTCGAACGGCTCGGTTCCCGGACTCGAAATCCGCAGATTCCGAAAGAACTCGTCCAGACGAAGACGTCCATGTGTCGTTTTCGCACGTAGCTCCGTAAGTTTTTTTTTTACGGCGGTTCGAAAAAACGTCTAATTTTTTCGAATTTTCTCGACCCAAAAGACCCTCGCTCCGTGCGCCGCTTTTTACTTATCGGTTTCCGGTGATTAAACTTTACAGATTCAGAAAGAACTCGCCGAGACGAAGACAATGGTGTACCTTTTCGAAGCGTAGCTCGTCGGAAAAGGGGTCGGAAAAAACATTGAAGTTTTTCGAATTTTCCGGAGAAAAAAGACCCTCTCTCCGCGAGCCAATTTCACGCCGTCGGTTTCCGCGAATTGTTCTTTACAGATTCGAAAAGGACTCGACGAGACGAAGGCGCCGGCGTGCCGTTTTCGCACCTAGCTCCGAAACTCTCTCCTTCGATGGACCTTGAAGAGACTCGGAATTTTTCCGATTTTCCTCCGGAAAAACGATTCTTTCTCCGCGCGCTGCTCTTTACCTATCGCACCGAACGAATCGATCTTTACGTATCCCGGAAGAACTCGCCGAGACGAAGACGAGGATGTACTTTTTTCGAGTACGGCTCCGTAACTTTCTTTTTTATTCGGGTCGGAAAAAAAAATCTCTGAAATTTTTTTTAAAAAGTAGGGATGGAAGAAACGTCCCGAAAGGATCGGAGAGGTCTCCGGAAGCGCGGGAATGGAAGAAAAGAGGAAGCGAACCGTGCGGCGGGTCGAAAGGAGCGAAACGGAGGGACTCCGGTGCTCCGCGCTTCCGCACCACGCCCACGTGACGACTTGGATCCCCGGCGGCCGTCCGAAACGCGCCGAATCCGCACCCCGGGTGGAACCGGGTGCGCCCTTTCCGAATTTCGAGTCCTTTTCCCGATGCCGCCGCAACTTTTCCGTCGGGGGCTCTCCGAAGCGTCGGATTTTTCGATTTTTCACTAAAGAGAGGACCCTTGCTCCTCGCACAACTTTTTTGTTATTGGACCCACTGACGTAAACTTTGCAGATTCTGAAAGATCTATTCGAGGCGAGAAAAAAATACATGTTGAGTTTTCCTGTATCTCTGAAACTTTTTTTTTTATTCAGGTTTGAAAACATTTAAAATTTTGGAATTTTTCACGAGGGAAATGACCTTTTCCGAGGACACAACTTTTTTGTTATTAGACCCACGAACATAAACTTTACAGATTCTGAAAGGGCTGTTCGAGGCGAGAAAAAAATATATGTTACGTTTTCCCGTATCTGTGAAACTTTTTTTTTATTCAATTTGAAAAAAATTAAAATATTGGATGTAACGTGGGAAAAATGACTCTTTCCAAGGACACAACTTTTTAACTATCGGTCTCACGGACATAAACTTGACAGATTCTGAAAGGCCTGTTCGAGGCGAGAAAAAAATATATGTTACGTTTTCCTGTATCTGTGAAACTTTTTTTTTTATTCAGGTTTGAAAAAAATTAAATTTTTCGAATTTTAATGAGGAAAATGACCCTATCCGAGGACGACAACTTTTTTGTTATTAGACCCACGAACAAAAACTTTACAGATTCTGAAAGGGCTGTTCGAGGCGAGAAAAAAATATATGTTACGTTTTCCTGTATCTGTGAAACTTTTTTTTTTATTCAGGTTTGAAAAAAATTAAATTTTTCGAATTTTAATGAGGAAAATGACCATTTCCCAGGACACAACTTTTTTGTTATCGGACCCACGAACAAAAACTTTACAGATTCTGAAAGGGCTGTTCGAGGCGAGAAAAAAATATATGTTACGTTTTCCTGTATCTGTGAAACTTTTTTTTTTATTCAGGTTTGAAAAAAATTAAATTTTTCGAATTTTAATGAGGAAAATGACCCTATCCGAGGAGACAACTTTTTTGTTATTGGACCCACGAACAAAAACTTTACAGATTCTGAAAGGGCTGTTCGAGGCGAGAAAAAAATATATGTTGAGTTTTCCTGTATCTATGAAACTTTTTTTTTATTAATTTTGAAAAAAATAATTTTTCTAATTTTAATGAGGAAAATGACCCTATCCGAGGACACAACTTTTTTGTTATTGGACCCACGAACAAAAACTTTACAGATTCCGAAAGGGCTGTTCGAGGCGAGAAAAAAAATATATGTTACGTTTTCCTGTATCTGTGAAACTTTTTTTTTTATTCAGGTTTGAAAAAAATTAAATTTTTCGAATTTTAATGAGGAAAATGACCCTATCCGAGGACACAACTTTTTTGTTATTGGACCCACGAACATAAACTTTACAGATTCTGAAAGGGCTGTTCGAGGCGAGAAAAAAATATATGTTGAGTTTTCCCGTATCTGTGAAACTTTTGTTTTTATTAATTTTTGAAAAAAATGAATTTTTCTAATTTTAATGAGGAAAATGACCCTATCCGAGGACACAACTTTTTTGTTATTGGTCCCACTAACGTAAACTTTGCAGATTCTGAAAGGCTGTTCGAGGCGAGAAAAAAATATATGTTACGTTTTCCTGTATCTGTGAAACTTTTTTTTTTATTCAGGTTTGAAAAAAATTAAATTTTTCGAATTTTAATGAGGAAAATGACCCTATCCGAGGAGACAACTTTTTTGTTATTGACCCACGAACAAAAACTTTACAGATTCTGAAAGATCGCTTCAAGGCGAGAAAAAAATATATGTTGAGTTTTCCTGTATCTATAAAACTTTTTTTTTTATTCAGGTTTGAAAGAAAAATAATTTTTTCCAATTTTCATGAGGAAAATGACCCTTTCCGAGGACGCAACTTTTTTGTTATTAGACCCACGAACAAAAACTTTACAGATTCTGAAAGGGCTGTTCGAGGCGAGAAAAAAATATATGTTGAGTTTTCTTCTATCTATAAAACTTTTTTTTTTATTAATTTTTGAAAAAAATGAATTTTTTCGAATTTTCCTGAGGAAAATGACCCTTTCCGAGGACACAACTTTTTAACTACGAGTCTCAAGTCAAAAAACTTTGCAGATTCTGGAAGATCTCGGCGAGGCGAGGAGAAACATGTTTTTTTCTT
Organism: Trichonephila clavata; assembly: GCA_019973975.1. Classification (NCBI taxonomy): domain Eukaryota; kingdom Metazoa; phylum Arthropoda; class Arachnida; order Araneae; family Nephilidae; genus Trichonephila; species Trichonephila clavata. Next base: position 13,755 of record BMAO01011020.1, read on the forward strand.
AATTTTAGATCGAATATTTTTTTTTTCGGACCGTTCCGGAGAAATTCGAAAATTTTTTTTTCTTTCGATTTCCGCACTCTCCGAAACGCCGAAAAAGACCCGCCGGGACCCCGAGTTTTTTTCGGAGGGCTCCTCGGGCGGTCCCCCGCTCGACCCCGGGGTCGAAAAAACGGAAATCCCGCGGGTTCGCCCTCCGGGAAAAATGGGAAAAAAACGGGAAAAACGGACGCAGGGGGCGCTGCGGTCGACTCCCGGAACCGGAAAGGAGCTCTTCCGACGCGGCACCTCCGGGGCCGTCCCGGCACGTCGTCCTCTTTTCCCCATTCGGAACGGTTCTCCGGACAGGGCGGAAAAACCGCGGTTTCCGGTCCCGGAAAATAAAAAAAAAACACCTTCTCCCGCTCTTAATTTCGGAACCGCTCGCGGGATCTTCCCGGAAATCCAGATTCCGGTCCGTCTCGGCGAGACGAGCTCGAATCCGAAATCGGAATTCCGAAATTCCGTCAACTTTCGGGTCCCCGGCCTCCCGAAGGCGACCTCGGGCCCCTTTTTCCACGGGGCTTCCCGTTGCGGGCAGGGCTCCGAAAATCGCTGGGGAAGCGGGCAGCGTCGAGTTCCACCCGAGATAAATTTCTCGTGCGTCCCGGGACGCCCGTTCGCGATCTGGGGGCCCGGGAGCGTTTTCGGGGCCCACCTCGTAGCGGGGCCGGATTCGGGGCCAGGATCCCGAATCTCGTATTTTCGGGTTCCTCTCGACGGGACCTACCCGCCTGCGAAGATTAGAGCTCGTGACTCGTTCGGTTCGCGTTTTACGGGCGGAGGAGGTTTTTCGAAATGTCGCGAAAATTTCAAAGTCCCGGGTTCGAAACGCAACGTTTTCGAATAACTCCCGGAAAAAAGGGTCTAATTTCGTGAATCGGGTGTCGGACGATAGACCCGGTCGACACGCATCGACGGAGGTGCCTTTCGTAGAAATAAATTGAAAACTTTTTTTTTTATTCGCGGAATTTCGAAATTTCGCGAAAAATTTCAAAGTCCCGGGTTCGAAACGCAACGTTTTCGAATAACTCGCGAACGGAGAGGGCTAGCGACTCAAACTTAATTTTAAACGAAAGAGCTCTCGAATACGCACATTTGGACGGGTCGATCGACGAAATCGGACCGTAACTTCTTTTTGCGTTCCCTTCCGGGGCCCTCAAAATTTTTTTTTTCGGGCCCGGGAGCCCCCGCAAGGAGTCCGATCGCCTCCGAATTGGGTACCGAGGTAGAACCCGTCGAGACGCGTCTATCGACACCTTCCCGATCGAAATCGAACGGCGGGTTCTCCTTCCGGAAAGGGCGTCGTGTCGTCTCGGGGCCCGGCGTCTGCAGGGGCCCCCGTTGGTTCCAAAATTACGAGACTCCGATACGAGGTGCGCCTCGTCGCGACGCACCGGCACGATTTTTTTCGAGACTCCACGACGATCGGGGGGGGCCTCGGGAAGCCGCGCAAGGTACAGCTAGGGTCCCCCCCCACGGGGCCCCCGCAGGAGCCAATTTTTTAAAAAAAATTTTTTCGGGAGGCCCGCGACCTGGCCTTTCGATCCGTACCAGAAAGAAGTCCTCGGAGGCTCCGGTTTAGGATTTAGGGGCGAAAAGGGCAGAAAAAAAACGTTTTTCGGAAGGGACCCCCAGGGGACCCCCTTGGAGGCAGGGCTCCGAGATCGAAACGGGGGAAGGAGATCCCCGGTCCCCTTCCGCGGTACCGGTTTCGAGCGGAAATTCCCTTCGGTTCCCGAGTTACGAATTTTTGAAGTTTCGGGACCCCCGAAATCAACTCCCCGAAAAAGGGTCCCAGGACCCCGAAATTCGGCGAGTGGTCCCGAAAACGAAGTAGCGCGAGGTCTGTCGAGAGTTCTTTGGAAATTTCCATTTTTTCTCGAAAAATGAATTTTTGGTCCCACATTTTGCTTAAGAAACTGCACGAGATTCTGTCCCCTCCCCTCCCCGTCGGCAAGCATCATGCCGCAGCGCACCGGAGACGAAGAACGTTTCCAAGATAGCTGGCACGCTAGTTGCCCTATATAGGGGGAGGTGTGTGCTCGATCGAGCTGCACTTCCGAGGTTCGACAGGAGCTCTCCTCTCGCTCTCGGGGCGGGGTGCGAGTGCACGAATGATGTCGACGGTCCTCGGATGAGCGCTCTCGAGCTTCCTTCTCGCGTTTTGGTATAACGCGAGGTGGCCCTCCCGGGACCCGGCGGCGTGCTCGCGGTCCCTGCGTTCCGCCGGGGCACCCCTCGGGCCGGTGCCTCGGAGCGAAACGGAACGCGTCGTGCTCCGGCGGAGTCGGAGTCACGACAGCTCGCCGTTGATTTTGCAACGGCGGGTTCGCGGTCTCTTCGTTCCGTAGACGCACCACCTTCTCCGTGCCTCTCGAGAGTGGTGTTGCGTCGGAACGGGAGAGGTGGTGCTCCGGCGGAGCCGGGGTCACGACCACTCGCCGGTCCGGTCCAGGCGGCGGGTTCGCGGTCTCTTCGTTCCGACGACGCACCACTCTCTCCGTGCCTCTCGAGAGTGGTGTTGCGTCGTAACGGGAGAGGTGGTGCTCCGGCGGAGCCGGGGTCACGACCACTCGCCGGTCCGGTCCAGGCGGCGGGTTCGCGGTCTCTTCGTTCCGACGACGCACCACTCTCTCCGTGCCTCTCGAGAGTGGTGTTGCGTCGTAACGGGAGAGGTGGTGCTCCGGCGGAGCCGGGGTCACGACCACTCGCCGGTCCGGTCCAGGCGGCGGGTTCGCGGTCTCTTCGTTCCGACGACGCACCACTCTCTCCGTGCCTCTCGAGAGTGGTGTTGCGTCGTAACGGGAGAGGTGGTGCTCCGGCGGAGCCGGGGTCACGACCACTCGCCGGTCCGGTCCAGGCGGCGGGTTCGCGGTCTCTTCGTTCCGACGACGCACAGCTCTCTCCGTACCTGCGAAGGAACCGGAAGAGTGGTGCCCCGGCGGAATCGCGGTCACGACACCCCGCCGCCGAGGTCGGGCGGTGGTGCTGTCGTCGCCCGGAGCCCTTCGGGGCGCGACGTTTTCCGTACTCGGATTCCGGTGTTCCCACGATTTCGAGGTAAAGAAGTGGGGCAGGATTCTCTCCCCTCCCCTCCTCCCCCGGACGCCCGGTGCCGCGGAGGACCGCAGATCGAAATCGTTTCCAAGATATCTGGACAGGTCGATACCCTATATGGGGAGGACCTGTCTGAGGTATCAGGTCTGAGAGTCATGATCGAAACACCACTCGAGTGGGTTGGATCTGAGTCTCCTGATGTGGTGGACTGGTTTCCAATGAACGAACCGGATCGCGTGCGAAACCTCTCAACGTGCCCAGGTTGCGAGGTGACGTCTGGATTCGGCGAGCTCTGCGGATCTGCTACGTCACCCCCCTCGTGCGGCCGCGCGGCCGCCCGAGTACCGTGCCGTGCTTTGTCGGCCGGGACCGCCTCCGAGGAGGTCGACTGCTGAGCGAACTGTAACGACGTCGCGAGCGAAGCCTGGAACGGGGCAGGTTTTATTCGCGTCGGAATTCGGTGAGCGATGCGGTCGCTTCGGAAGGGGCATGTGTGAATATCCCGTGCTCGGATAGCCGGGATGATCGTATTTATATCGTCCCGTGCTGGGTTCGCCGGGACCGTGTATCTCCCGCTTCGGCGGGACCACGATGTTGCCTCTCGTCGAGGCGACTGCCGTCGACTGCGGAGCGGACCGGAACGACGACGACGTCGCGTGCGAAGCCTGCAACGTGTCCATGTTGTCGGGCGGGAGGCGCCGTCGTCCTAGTTTCGTCGAGCTCTGCGGACCGGCGGTTGCTTCCGATGGGGTGACCCGTCTCTGATTGGTCCCGTGCTGGGTTCGCCGGGACCGTGTATCTCCCGCTTCGGCGGGACCACGATGTTGCCTCTCGTCGAGGCGACTGCCGTCGACTGCGGAGCGGACCGGAACGACGACGACGTCGCGTGCGAAGCCTGCAACGTGTCCATGTTGTCGGGCGGGAGGTGCCGTCGTCGGAATACGGTGGAGCTCTGCGGGCCGGCGGTTGCTTCCGATGGGGTGACCAGCCTCTAGAATGGTGCCTCCCAGGAGGCTGCCGAAGGATTTTCTCTCTGGCCAGCCGCGTCGTAGGTTAGGGTCCGGCGGAGGAACGCGTTGGACGGATCCCCGAGGAGAAGCCTGTCAGTGGACGGAAGAGGACCTGCCCCCGCCCGGACGGAAGGAAGGGGACCTGACGGAAGAGGACCGTAGGGGATTGACGGAAGAGGACCGTAGGAGATTGACGGAAGAGGACGGAAGAGTGTGTCGTCGCGGTGAATTCCATCAGATGGTCGCGGAGAAGTGGATCGTCGCGGAACTGCATTCGAGTAGATCGTCCCGGACTGCGGTGTTGCCTCTCGTCGAGGCGACTGCCGTCGACTGCGGAGCGAGGCGGAACGACGACGACGTCGCGTGCGAAGCCTGCAACGTGTCCATGTTGTCGGGCGGGAGGCGCCGTCGTCCTAGTTTCGTCGAGCTCTGCGGACCGGCGGTTGCTTCCGATGGGGTGACCCGTCTCTGATTGGTCCCGTGCTGGGTACGCCGGGACCGTGTATCTCCCGCTTCGGCGGGACACAACCTGTCTCTCTGCTCGGCTCGCCCGGCCTCTCCGGAGGCTCCGGCGAGTCTCGCATTTGCTCTGCCACGGAGCCGGCCTGATCCTCGCGATGGCCGACGGCTCTTTCGAAATCTACGGAAGCGAACGCTTCAGACTGCGTTCCCTTGCGCACGTCGAAATTGTGGATGGTGAACCGAAGTGTAAGGCCGGCGGCGTGCGGACTGTTCCGCTCGCCGTTCGACGAAACGGAAGGATACCTGGTTGATCCTGCCAGTAGCATATGCTTGTCTCAAAGATTAAGCCATGCATGTCTCAGTACTTGCCGCTCCGACGGCGAAACCGCAAATGGCTCATTAAATCAGTCACGGTTCATTGGATCGTGACGCGTTACTTGGATAACTGTGGCAATTCTAGAGCTAATACATGCAGCCGAGCTCCGACCCTCCGGGGGACGAGCGCTTTTATTAGATTGTGACCGGCCCCTCCTCTCGGGGTGGGGATCGGAAACGTGAACCGAAGCTGAGTAACTTTGGCAGATCGCACGGGCCCGTCCCGGCGACGCATCTTTCAAGTGTCTGCCCTATCAACTGTCGACGGTAGGTCATGCGCCTACCGTGGTCGCCACGGGTGACGGGGAATCAGGGTTCGATTCCGGAGAGGGAGCCTGAGAGACGGCTACCACATCTAAGGAAGGCAGCAGGCACGCAAATTACCCACTCCCGGCTCGGGGAGGTAGTGACGAAAAATAACGATACGGGACTCATCGAGACCCCGTGATCGGAATGAGTACGCTCTAAACCCCCTAACGAGGACCTACCGGAGGGCAAGACTAATGCCAGCCGCTGCGGTAATTTTAGCTCCGGTAGCGTATACTAAAATTGTTGCAGTTAAAAAGCTCGTAGTCGGACCTCTGCTCCGGACGCCGGGGGCCGCTCGCGCGGTCTCCCGCTGCGCTTCCGGGCATTCTGCCCGCCACCTCGCGGGGTGATTTTAAAAGGTCGTCCCCGGGTGGAAGGCGGTGATCGCTTTGCAAAAATTAGAGTGCTCAGAGCAGGCCCTGCCGCCTGGATAGTAATGCACGGAACGATGGAAGACGCCCTCGGTCCCGGGTTTCCGTGGGAACAGGTCGACGGAGACCGAGGGAATGATCGATAGGAGCAGACGGGGGCATCCGTATTCCGACGCTAGAGGTGAAATTCTTGGACCGTCGGAAGACGACCCACTGCGAAGGCATTTGCCAAGAATGCTTCCATTGACCAAGAACGAAAGTCAGAGGCTCAAAGAAGATTAGATACCTTTGTAGTTCTGACCGTAAACGATACCCTCCAGCGATCCGGCTGCGTACGAACGTGACGCGCCGGGCAGCTTGCCCGGGAAACCTGAGTTCAGGCTCCGGGGGAAGTATGGTTGCAAAGCTGGAACTTAAAGGAATTGACGGAGGGGCACTACCAGGAGTGGAGCCTACGGCTTAATTTGACTCAACACGGGACAACTCACCCGGTCCGGACATGTGCTCGATGGACAGATTGACAGCTCTTTCTAGATTCCGTGGATGGTGGTGCATGGCCGCAGTTGGTTCGTGGGGTGACCTGTCTGGTTAATTCCGATAAACGAACGAGATTCTCGCCTATTAAATAGGTGCCCTTCATCCTATCGCGATGGAGGGGAACTTCTTAGAGGGACCGGCGGCTTCGAAGCCGTACGAGAGAGAGCGATTGCAGGTCTGTGATGCCCTTAGATGTCCGGGGCCGCACGTGCGCTACAGTAGAGGGGACAACGTGCGAAGGTGCCTCGGCCGTCGGGCCCGGGTAACCCGAGCAGTCTCTCTCAGTGCTGGGGACAGGGGATTGTAATTATTCCCCTCGAACGAGGAATTCCCAGTAGGCGCGAGTCACTAACTCGTGCCGACTAAGTCACTGCCCTTTGTACACACCGCCCGTCGCTATCTCCGATTGAGCGGTGGAGTGAGGTCTTCGGACCAGCGCTCGGGCGACCTCTCCGGGGTCGAGTCGACGTGCCGGGAAGATGACCGAACTTGGCCGCTTAGAGGAGGTAAAAGTCGTAACAAGGTTTCCGTAGGTGAACCTGTGGAAGGATCATTGCAATCTTTAATGAGATTTTAATAAGAGAGCGGAATGGGCTTGGAGCACCCACCGCATATATATGTATTAAAAAGCTGGATAAAATGTGAAAGGATCATTTGATTGATGGCGAGAGAGCGGAATGGACTTGGACCACCCACCGCATATATATATTAAAAAGCTGGATGGCGGTGGGGTTGGGGAACCCACCGCCGAAGAAGAAAAAAAAATTTTTTTTTTCTTAAAATTTTTCGATTCGAACGGAGGGCAGTCGAGGGGTGCCTGTTCCCGGCCGATTTTGCGGCAGGAGGGATGTTCGGATTTCCGAGCACGGCTCGAAGAGATGCGCCCGCGTGCGCACCGCCCCACTGCCCCTTCCCTTCGGGGGAGGAAACAAAAACGAAGAAATTCTATACGAAGCGTCCTTCGTGCGGCGGACGCGATGAAAATTGTCGCATCGTACAGCTCCGAGCAGTGGATCACTCGGCTCGCGGGTCGATGAAGAACGCAGCCAGCTGCGAGATTTGGTGTGAATTGCAGAACACTCAGATCACTGATTATTCGAACGCACATTGCGGCTCCCGCTCCTCTGCGGGAGCCTCGCCTGTCTGAGGGTCGCGTGACGCTTGCACAGTGGCTTCCCTCGGCGGTGTCGCAAACGGCCCCTTCGGATTCGTCCGTGGGCTCAGAGAACGATCTCTCCCGGGGATCGACCGCAAACGTACCCCCGGGAGCAAGACGAAGGGATAACTATGAAAATAAGAAGCGACCTCAGATCAGACGAGAGAACCCGCCGAACTTAAGCATATCAGTAAGCGGAGGAAAAGAAAACAACAGTGATTCCCCCAGTAGCGGCGAGCGAAAAGGGAAGAGCCCAGCGCCGAATCCCTGCGTCGAGAGGCGCAATTTGGGAAATGTGGCGTAAGGAGTGCGCGCAGGTCCGCCGCAGGGTTCGAGGTAAGTCCCCCTGACAGGGGCTTTTCCCGTGGCGGGTGCCAGGCCCGTGTCCTCGAGCCCCGTCGGCGGTGCCGGCGCCTCCGGAGAGTCGGGTTGCTCGGGAGTGCAGCCCCAAGGCGGGAGGTAGACTCCTCCCAAGGCTAAATACGACCGCGAGACCGATAGCAAACAAGTACCGTGAGGGAAAGTTGCAAAGAACTTTGAAGAGAGAGTTCAAGAGACGTGAAACTGCTCGGAGGGAAACGGGTGGGCCCTCGAAGTCCCGACCTTCCGCGGAGACTCAGTCGCTGTCGAGCGACGCACTTCTCCGCGGGATTCTAGGGAAGTCGCGGCCGGTCGCCTTCTTCTCTCCGCCTCCGGGTGAGTCCGCCGCGCACCTTATGGAGCGTCGGCGTCCCCCGGGGGCCCGATGCAGAGAGGGCGACCCGGTGCCCGCACGGGCCAGCTCCTCCCGCCGTCCGCCTCTTCCGGGCACCTGAAGCCCGTCCGTCGCCGACGCGCCTCGTCCCTCGTGGAGGGCGGTCCTTCGGGCGACTCCTCGAAGTCGGAAATGTACTCATGCGGGCGGAGGGAGTTGCGGTTCCGCGACGAGTAGGTCGGTCACCCACCCGACCCGTCTTGAAACACGGACCAAGGAGTCTTGCTCTCGTGCGAGTCTAAAGGTACACTACGAAGCCCAGAGGCGCAGCGAAAGCGTAGATCGCGATCCCTCCTCTGACTCGAGGGGGGCGCAGCGACCGCCCGTGCCCTGAAGTGGGAACGGAGCGAGAGCACGAGGGCAGGGACCCGATAGGTGGTGAACTATTCTCGGGCAGGACGAAGGCCGAGGAAACTCGGCTGGAGGTCCGAAGCGGTTCTGACGTGCAAATCGATCGTCCGACCCGAGTATAGGGGCGAAAGACCAATCGAACCACCTGGTAGCTGGTTCCCTCCGAAGTTTCCCTCAGGATAGCCGTCGCTCGTCGGCAGCAGTCTCGCCGGGTAGAGAGAATGATTAGAGCGCCTCGGGGACGCCCGTGTCACTCGACCTCTTCTCAAACTACGAACGGACGAGAAGGGAGCCTCTCCCGATTCGGAGGCCTCCCGCGTAAGGATGCAGAGTGGCGCGTGGGCCACTTTTGGTAAGCAGAACTGGCGCTGCGGGATGAACCGAACGCCGGGTTAAGGCGCCCGATGCGGGACGCTCAGAGACCCCATAAAAGGTGTCGGTTGCTCTATACAGCAGGACGGTGGCCACGGAAGTCGGCATCCGCTAAGGAGTGTGTAACAACTCACCTGCCTAAGCAACCGGTCCTGAAAATGGATGGCGCTCCAGCGTCGAGCCCATACCCGGCCCTTTCTCTAACGTCGATATTACGGAGAAAGGAGTAGGAGGGTCGCGGCGGAGAGCGTAGAAGGTCAGGGCGCGAACCCGACTGGAGCCTCCGCCGGTGCAGATCTTGGTGGTAGTAGCAAATATTCGAGTGAGAACCTCGAAGACTGAAGCACGGAGAAGGGTTCCATGTGAACAGCAGTTGAACATGGGTGAGTCGGTCCTGATTCACTTCCTAATGGAATTATTAAAAGCTTCTATTATTATTTGAGATGAGAAGTAATGGAGAATGGGAAAAGGGTTAATATTCCCTTACCCGGACACGGAGATAGGGGCACCCGTGTCCCAAGTGCGGTAACGCAAACGAACTCGGCGACGCCGTCGGAGGACCCGGAGAAGAGTTGACTTTTCTTCGTAAGAGCTCGTGTCCCTGGAATCTCGTCACGAGGAGATAGGGACGCTGTTCTCGTAAGAGCACGGTCGCTGCTGCCGTGTCCGGTGCGCCTCCGCCGGCCCTTGAAAAACCGAGGGAGAGAGTGTGATTTTCGTGCCGGTCCGTACCCATATCCGCAGCAGGTCTCCAAGGTGAACAGCCTCTAGTCTCTAGAACAATGTAGGTAAGGGAAGTCGGCAAGTTCGATCCCTAACTTCGGGAAAAGGATTGGCTCTTGTGTTTCCGTCCTCGCGGACCTCTTTTGCCGTATTTCTTGCGCTTCTGCCGTGGGGACTGACCGCCCTCTCCGAGGCGTGGTCGGACCCCTACGCGGACGGAGGGAAGAGGAAAGAGGGTGGCCTCGCTCCTTCGAGAGCCGGGGCTTGTGCCGCGGGACATCGTGGAAACGAACAAGAACTGGCACGGACTAGGGGAATCCGACTGTCTAATTAAAACAAAGCATTGCGACGGCCGGAGAACGGTGTTGACGCAATGTGATTTCTGCCCAGTGCTCTGAATGTCAAAGTGAAGAAATTCAATGAAGCGCGGGTAAACGGCGGAAGTAACTATGACTTTCTTAAGGTAGCCAAACGCCTCGTCATCTAATTAGTGACGCGCATGAATGGATTAACGAGATTCCCACTGTCCCTATCTACTATCTAGCGAAACCACAGCCAAGGGAACGGGCTTGGCAAATTCATCGGGGAAAGAAGACCCTTTCGAGCTTGACTGTAGTCTGACTCTGTGGCGAGGCATTATTGGCGTAGTCTAGGTGGGAGTCTTTTCGGCGACGGGTCTGTGAAATACCACTACTTTGATCGCCTTGTTACTGATTCGGTGATGCTCTGTGGTCCTTCCTTTTGGGATGCGACGTGTTATGTGAACTTAACCCGCGCTTCGTCGAAAGCGTCGGGGAAGAGCTCCGAAGACAGTGTCAGGCAGGCAGTTTGTCTGGGGCGGAACATCTGTCAAAAGGCAACGCAGGTGTCCCAAGGCCGGCTCGGCCGGGACGGAAACCTGGCTTAGAGCAAAGGGGCAAAAGCCGGCTCGATCTCGTTCTTCAGTAAGGAAGGGGACCTCGAAAGAGGGGCCCATCGATCCTTTCGATGCGTGGGAGTCTCACGCGAGAGGTGTCAGAAAAGTTACCGGAGGGATAACTGGCTTGTGGCGGCCAAGCGTTCATAGCGACGTCGCTTATTGATTCTTCGATGTCGGCTCTTCCTATCATTGCGAAGCAGAATTCGCAAAGCGTTGGATTGTTCACCCACTAACAGGTAACGTGAGCTGGGTTTAGACCGTCGTGAGACAGGTTAGTTTTACCCTCATGAAGACGGGTCGTCGCGACGGTAAAATCTGCCCAGTACGAGAGGAACCGTAGGTTCGGACATTTGGTACTGCGCTCGGTGGTGCCGCCGGTGGCGCGAAGCTACCATCCGCTCGGATAACGGCTGAACGCCTCTAAGTCGGAAGCCGTCCCGAGAACGGTGAGGATATCATTCCGTGCCCCTCGCGTCGAACGGCAGCTCTAGCCCCTCGATGTTCCCCCTGCGGCCCCGCCGTCGGGGAGCGCGAGCGGGCGAAAGTGGCCCCTTCGCACGCCCGAGACCTCCGGGACCCTCCGTAGACTCCGAGGGTCCTGCTCCTGCGAGCCTGCCTCCGGGCAGACGAGTGATGTGAGTGGGCGTAGAGTCGTCTGCAGACGACGTTCTTGCTGGACGGGGTGTCGTAAGTAGCAGAGCACCCACCATAGTGCGATCTACTGAGACTCATCCCTCGTCCGGAGGACTCGCTGGCTCCGCCGGCGCCCCCTGCTGTTTGGGGTAACGGTTCCCTCCGAGGGGACCTCTAAAAACACTGGAGAGTTGCTTGGAGAAGAGGAAAAAAAAAAAAAAAATCCGAGTTTGATGCGAGAGTGAAGTGGAGAGGTCCGGGACTAGGTCCACCGGAAGAGGGCGTTGTGGGCTGCGGGCCCCGGTGACGGGAGCCCTGCCGTCGGGAGAAGTGGGTGCGAGGCTCGTGTCGAAGAGCGAGTGATGAACGGGAAGAGGCGAGAAGGAGCGGTTTTGGACTTCGAAATTTTTCGAGCAGCACCGGAAGAGGGCGCCGTCTCGTGCGGGCCCTGGTGACGGGAGCCCTGCCGTCGGGAGAGGTGGATCCGAGTGGGTGCAGGGAAGTGGTGAGAGGCTCGGAGTGAATCGGTCGCTGAGGCGAGACTTGGCTCGAACAGAGCAGGAAGTGGTGAGAACGAGTGGTTTTGGACTTCGAAATTTTTCGAGGTCCACCGGAAGAGGGCGCTGTCGCATGCGGCCAAGGGGTACGGAAGCCCAGCCGGCGGGGGGAGTTTGTGCACAGTTCGTGCGAGTCTCGTAGGGAAGACGATCGAGTTGCAGTCGAAGGGTGAAGTGAAGTTGCAAGTGATGAAGAAGAGAACAGGAAGTGGAGTGGTTTTGGACTTCGAAATTTTTCGAGGTCCACCGGAAGAGGGCGCCGTCTCATGCGGGCCCTGGTGACGGGAGCCCTGCCGCCGGGGGGAGTTGGTGCAGAGTTCGCGTGAGGCTCGTAGGAAAGTCGCAAGACGATCGAGTCGCAGTCGAAGGGAAGAGCGAGTGGTGAAGACGACGGCGAGTGGTGGCGAGGACGAGAGGTTTTGGACTTCGAAATTTTTCGAGCAGCACCGGAAGAGGGCGCTGTCGCATGCGGCCGAGGGGCACGGAAGCCCTGCCGCCGGGGGAAGATTGCGTCGGAGAGACGGGTTGTCTGTTGTCGTGTGAGCTTCGTTCCGGTGTTCCATGGGACTTTGAAATGATTCCGGAGTGGGTTGGAGTGTGTCGTGATCGATGCCTCGTTCGGGTGATCTGGTGAAGTGCTCGTGAAAGGCTGTCGGCGGCCGGCCCCGTCGAGTGCTTCGAAATCGAGGTTTGACTGATACAGCCCCCTGTGCTGCGGTTGGGAGTTCTTTCCCTGGCCTGGCTTTTTTTTTTTATTTTTATTTTATATTACCATTATGAATTAAATAAATTAATAAATAAAAAGTGTTTGCTATGCTTCGTTTCCCCCCTAAAATGGGTATATTCATTTCCAGTACTACTTTCAAATTTCATGACTTTGGATTTGAAATTTTTTTTTTCTTCCTAAATGTACCGATTTAATTTCTTTTATCCAAAGTATTGTTTTATTAATATTTTTTTCTTTCTACAGTTACTATTCTTTTTTGTTTTCTGTGCTCCGAAAAATTCATGACAATATGTGTAGGCTATTTGTAAGTTTTTTTTTTTTTTTTTTTTCACCTGTGCGTATTTTTTTAATTTTCCTCCCCCAACTGGAAGGGATAATTATATATATTAATTAAAAGTAATGGCAGTAATGCAGGTCGTTTTTCTCTAAAATTTCTAATTTTTCGGAGTACCACTAAGTTAATTTTTTTTTTTTTTTTCCCAATAGTGGTATGTTAACGTTCTTTTGTAATTCTTTGCCGCACAGAACTTTTCTTTTAAAATTATTACGACTCCTTTCCTGTAATGTAATATACATTGCATTGTTGGATATACATTACATTGAGGTCGATGTGGTATATTGACAGTTGTTTTTAAAGAAAATCTATTATTTTCAATTAATTGCAAACATATTCATTAAAATTTATTTATTTTTTTTCCCTCTGTTTAATTCAATCATTGTACATTTTGAGTTGCAGGCTACCTGATGTGTTTTAAGAATCATAGTGTTTTGTAAAATGCTTTATGATATCTCTGCTAATTTTCTTTTTTCTTTTGATTTATTACAGGATATGTACCGGAGTCATCGATGCAACTTGTACAACTACTTTTTTATGTTACAAATAAAAATAAAAATGATAGCATGCTACTTTTCTCTTTTTATTCAAAAAAAAAAAAATATGTATCTGTTAAATTATTATTTACTTTGAGGCAAAATGGCAATTTGTTTAAAATTATTTATATTGCGAACATTCGTTTGAAAGAAAGGAATAAATCCCCCAACTGGTAGGGATAGATATATACATTAATTAAAAGTAATGCCAATTATGCAGGTCGTTTTTCTCAAAAATTTTTTAATTTTTCGAGTACCACTAAGTTAGTTTATTTTTTTTCCCAATAGTGGTGTGTTAATGTTCTTTTGTAATTCTTTGCCGCACAGCACTTTTCTTTTAAAATTATTAGGACTCCTTTCATGTAATGTAATGTGACAGAATACGCATTGCATTGTTGAATATACATCTTTTATTTATTTATTTTATTTTTTATTTTTTTTTTTCAATTAAAAAAAAAAAAGTAATGTTATTTTCTCACAAAAAGTGCAATAAATACATACACAGAGTTTTAGATTTTGATTCGTAACACAGATAGAACGAAATAAAACGTGTTCTGAAAATTTCAATTCGATATCTTGGAAATATTTGGAGTAGGGATGCACTTCCGGTTTTGCGAGCTCCGTTTCCGGTGGACCGACGATGCTGTAACTTTGCTTCTGAATGTCGTAAAAGTCAAAACTAGAGTGTTTTTCGAATCTTTAACGTACGGGCTATGAAATTTAATATATAAAATCGATTTCGAAAATTTTTCCCCAAAACGACGAAATTCAGGTTTACCTTCAGGGAAACTGCTGAATAAAACAGAACGGAAATAATAACGTTTCGTTTTTTCTTACCTGTTGTGTATTTCTTTTATATATATAGGGACTGTACACTGATTTAATTTTTTTTTTCCAAGGGGCATTGCCTTTCTCATATATATATATATATATATATACCGTTCCCTCCCGGTGGGATAAGAAAAAAATAAGAAGACAATGCCGAATAAAATAGCCGACAATATTCCCCCTCGAATGTACTCTGTACCGATTTAATTTTTTTTTCTTCTACTCGAAGGGTGACACATTAAATAGACGGTACTTTCGTTACAACGTCTTATATATACACGTCTTAATGAAGAGTAGTACTCTTAGAGAATAATTGCTACAAAAAAAATAAATAAAATAAAGGTTACGGTACTCACTTCATCCCCCCCGAAAAAATGCGCGCAACTTCCGGTGGGGAGTTTCCTGGTTTTTTTCCACAGCTTTCCCATTTCATCTTCGAATATACATATATATACATTTCCCCGAAGAAAGTACCTGAAAAGAATGATAGGAGAGATCAGAATTTTCGCATAAAAATTCCACGAAGGAAAACGAAAAAAAAAAAAAAAAAAAAAAAAGTAGTGATTTCTGGAAAATTAGAAACGGATTTAAAGGTCTCCGGATGCACCGGAAGGGGTCGTCGACTCTCGAAACGCAGAGGAAACCGTGCGGTCCGTCGAAGAGAGCGAAAGCGCGGCCCCCCGGGTCGCCTCCGGAGCTCCGCGCTTCCCGATCACTCCAACGTGCCGACTTGGACCCCTGCGGCCGTCCGGGAACGACGAAATCCGCACCCCGGGTGGAACAGGGTGCCCTCTTTCCGAATTTCAGGTCCGTTTCCCGATCGCGCCGCGACTTTTCCGTGCAGGGGCGCCGAGGGGTGCTTTTTTTCCGATTTCGAGACCGTCCGAAACACATTAAAATACGAGCTGGGACCTCGATTTTTTTTTCCGACACTCCGCGGGAGGTCCCCCGCGCGACCCCGGGGTCGAAAAAAATAAACTCCCGCGGGTTTGCGCCCCGGGAGAGAATTGCGAAAAAACCGGACAGGGGGCGCTGCGATCGACTCTGTGTTCCGAAAGGGCACTCGTTCGACGCGGCACCTCCGGGGCGTCCCGCACGTATTTTTCTTTTTCGCGTATTCCCGAAAGTTGTCGAGATAGGGCAGAAATGCACCTTTTCGCCGCCAGGGGAGACGCGCTCTTTTCCGAATAAAGACGGGACCGCTCGCGGGATCTTCCCGGAAATCCGGGATCCGGTCGATCCCGACGAGGGGAGCACGGATTCGAAATCGGAAGGCCGAAATTCCCGCAAGTTTCGCGGCCCCGGCCTTCCGAAGGCGACCTCGGGCCCCGGTTTCGAAAAGTAATAATTATTTTCCGCCCGGCATTTTTTTTTTTTTTTCTTCCTCCCCTCTTTTTAATGCGGAATAAAATTTATGGTATTTACATTTTCGATGGAAACTGTTTTTTTTCCCTCGTTTCGTCTATCGATGTAATAAAAAAAAAAAAAAATAAATAAAACGGTGTGATACTTAAAAATAGCAAGGGGATATCTTTGAAATTAGGAGGCCCTCAGTGAGTGGCAGGAAGCACCGGAGGGGGGGTCCTCGACCCCCCACATAGAGGGAGAACAGTCGGTCCTTTCGAAACCTGCGAAATCGGGGCGTCCGAGCTTCCGGAACACGACCACGAGAGGACTTGAGCCCCCGGATCGACGCCGCACTCATCGGGGGGATCGCACTTCCCGATACCAAAAGTTAAGGGGAAAAAAAGAAATGCGATTAGTGTGTGAAATTCTCTGTAACAATTTTTTTTTCTTTTGGTTCGTAAGGGGTTTGGCTTTTATTTATTATTATTATTATTATTATTATTTTTTTTTTCAATGAAATTCTCTTTATTGTAATGTATTTTTTCCCCCCGACTTCTCCCATTGGGTTCATTCTGATTGAGTATTTTTTTTTTTTTTTAAATTTATTCCTCATTCCCTTCGAAATATTAATACCTTAAATACAATTTTTCTTTCTTCCTCTTGATAATGTTCACTCGTAGAAAGTTACCAGGGTAGATATTGTGTTCTCACTCTTCTGTTACAAAATAGTGGAATTTTGTGTCTGAGCACTCCTTTTTTCCAACGCTTTCCACAATTTCATCTTCGAATTTTTATATATATATATATATTTTACCAAAGATTTTTTTTTTTTTTTTTCCACTGAAAAAGATAAGAGGAGAGATCAGATGGCCGATCCACGGAAACACGTGTTTTTACATAACGACCTACAATGGAAAATGAGAAGAAAGAAAGAAAAAAAAAGGAAAAAATTTGATTTCTAGAAAATTAGAAAAGTATTTAAAGGTCTCCGGATGCACCGGAGGGGGTCGACGACTCTCGGAACGCAGAGGAAACCGTGCGGCCCGTCGAAGAGAGCGAAAGCGCGGCCCCCCGGGTCGCCTCCGGAGCTCCGCGCTTCCCGATCACTCCAACGTGCCGACTTGGACCCCTGCGGCCGTCCGGGAACGACGAAATCCGCACCCCGGGTGGAACCGGGTGCCCCCTTTCCGAATTTCCGGTCCGTTTCCCGATCGCGCCGCGACTTTTCCCTGCAGGGGCGCCGAGAGGTGCTTTTTTTCCGATTTCGAGACCGTCCGAAACACATTCAAAGACGAGCTGGGACCTCGATTTTTTTTTCGAAGACTCCGCGGGAGGTCCCCCGCGCGACCCCGGGGTCGAAAAAAATAAACTCCCGCGGGTTCGGGCCCCGGAAAAAAAAATGCGAAAAAACCGGAAAGATCGCGACGGGGGGCGCTGCGATCGACTCCCGGATCCGAACGGGCACCCGTTCGACGCGGCACCTCCGGGGCCTCGCGCACGTATTTTTCTTTTTCGCGTATTCCCGAAAGTTGTCGAGATAAGGCAGAAATGCACCTTTTCGCCGCCAGGGGAGACGCGCTCTTTTCCGAATAAAGACGGGACCGCTCGCGGGATCTTCCCGGAAATCCGGTCGATCCCGACGAGGGGAGCACGAATTCGAAATCGGAAGGCCGAAATTCCCGCAAGTTTCGCGGCCCCGGCCTTCCGAAGGCGACCTCGGGCCCCGCTTTCGAAAAGTAATAAATCTTTGCCACGCAGAATTTTTTTTTCTTCTTCCTCCCCTCTTTTTAATGCGGAATAAAATTTATCGTACTTACATTTTCAATCGAAACTGTTTTTTTCCTCGTTTCGTCTATCGATGTAATAAAAAAAAAATAAATAAATAAATAAATAAATAAAACGGTGTGATACTTAAAAATAGCAAGGGGATATCTTTGAAATTAGGAGGCCCTCAGTGAGTGGCAGGAAGCACCGGAAGGGGTCCTCGACCCCCACAAAGAGGGAGAACAGTCGGTCCTTTCGAAACCTGCGAAATGGGGGCGTCCGAGGTTCCGGAACACGACCACGAGAGGACTCGAGCCCCCGGATCGACGCCGCACTCATTGGGGGGATCGCACTTCCCGATACCAAAAGTTAAGGGGAAAAAAAGAAATGCAATTAGTGTGTGAAATTCTTTGTAACAATTTCTTTTTCTTTTGATTCGTAAGGGGTTTGGCTTTTATTTATTATTATTATTATTATTATTTTTTTTTTCTTCAATGAAATTCTCTTTATTGTAATGTATTTTTTTTCCCCCACTTCTCCCATCGGGTTCATTCTGATTGAGTTTTTTTTTTTTTTTTTTTACTTTTATTTAAATTTGTTTCTCCTTCCCTTCGAAATATTAATACCTTAAATACAATTTTTTTTTTTTTTTTTCTTCTTCTTAATGTTCACTCATAGAAAGTTCCCAGGGTAGGTATTGTGTTCTCACTCTTCTGTTACAAAATAGTGGAATTTTGTGTCTGAACACTCCTTTTTTCCAACGCTTTCCACAATTTCATCTTCGAATTTTTATATATATATATATATATATATATATATATATATATATATATATATATGTTTATATATATTTTCCCAAAGATTTATTTTTTTTTTCCTGAAAAAGATAAGAGGAGAGATCAGATGGCCGATTCACGGAAACACGTGTTTTTACATAACATCCTACAATGGAAAATGAGATGAAAGAAAGAAAAAAAAAGAAGGAAAAAATTTGATTTCTGGAAAATTAGAAAAGTATTTAAAGGTCTCCGGATGCACCGGAGGGGGTCGACGACTCTCGGAACGCAGAGGAAACCGTGCGGCCCGTCGAAGAGGGCGAAAGCGCGGCCCCCCGGGTCGCCTCCGGAGCTCCGCGCTTCCCGATCACTCCAACGTGCCGACTTGGACCCCTGCGGCCGTCCGGGAACGACGAAATCCGCACCCCGGGTGGAACCGGGTGCCCCCTTTCCGAATTTCCGGTCCTTTTCCCGATGCCGCCGCAACTTTTCCGTCGGGGGCTCTCCGAAGCGTCGGATTTTTCGATTTTTCACTAAAGAGAGGACCCTTTCTCCGGGCACGACTTTTTAACTATGGGACTCAATTAAATAAACTTTGCAGATTCTGAAAGGGCTGTTCGAGGCGAGAAAAAAATATATGTTGAGTTTTCCCGTATCTCTGAAACTTTTTTTTTTATTCAGGTTTGAAAACATTTAAAATTTTGGAATTTTTCACCAGGAAAATGACCATTGCTCCTCACACAACTTTTTTGTTATTAGACCCACGAACAAAAACTATACAGATTCTGAAAGATCACTTCAAGGCGAGAAAAAAATATATGTTAAGTTTTCCTGTATCTATAAAACTTTTTCTTTTATTCAGGTTTAAAAAAAAAAAAAAAAAAAAAAAATTCTGATTTTAATGAGGAAAATGACCATTTCCAAGGACACAACTTTTTTGTTATTGGACCCACGAACAAAAACTTTACAGATACTGAAAGATCTCTTCGAGGCGAGAAAAAAATATATGTTAAGTTTTCCTGTATCTATAAAACTTTTTTTTGTATTCAGGTTTGAAAAAAATTAAATTTTTCGAATTTTAATGAGGAAAATGACCCTATCCGAGGACACAACTTTTTCAGTTTTAGGCTCAGTTCAATAAATTTTACAGATTCTGAAAGAACTCTTCAAGACGAGCAAAAAATATATGTTACGTTTTCCCGTATCTGTGAAACTTTTTTTTTTATTCAGGTTTGAAAAAAATTAAATTTTTCGAATTTTAATGAGGAAAATGACCCTATCCGAGGAGACAACTTTTTTGTTATCGGACCCACGAACAAAAACTGTACAGATTCTGAAAGAGCTGTTCGAGGCGAGAAAAAAATATATGTTACGTTTTCCTGTATCTCTGAAACTTTTTTTTTTATTCAGGTTTGAAAGAAAATTAAAATTTTGTATTTTACGTGAGAAAAATGACCTTTTCCAAGGACACAACTTTTTTGTTATTAGACCCACGAACAAAAACTTTACAGATTCTGAAAGAGCTGTTCGAGGCGAGAAAAAAATATATGTTGAGTTTTCCTGTATCTATAAAACTTTTTTTTTTATTCAGGTTTGAAAAAAATTAAATTTTTCGAATTTTAATGAGGAAAATGACCCTATCCGAGGAGACAACTTTTTTGTTATTGGACCCACGAACAAAAACTTTACAGATTCTGAAAGATCTCTCAGAGACGAGAAAAAAATATATGTTGAGTTTTCCCGTATCTGTGAAACTTTTTTTTTTATTCAGGTTTGAAAGAAAATTAAAATTTTGGATTTTACGTGGGGAAAATGACCTTTTCCAAGGACACAACTTTTTAACTATCGGTCTCACGAACATAAACTTTACAGATTCTGAAAGGGCTGTTCGAGGCGAGAAAAAAATATATGTTGAGTTTTCCTGTATCTCTGAAACTTTTTTTTTTATTCAAATTTGAAAAAAAATTAAAATATTGGATTTAACGTGGGAAAAATGACTCTTTCCAAGGACACAACTTTTTAACTATCGGACCCACGAACAAAAACTTTACAGATTCTGAAAGATCTCCTTCATGCGAGAAAAAAGTATATGTTGAGTTTTCTCGTATCTCTGACACTTTTTTTTTTATTCGAATTTGAAAGAAAATTAAAACTTTGGATTTTACGTGAGAAAAAATGACCCTTTCCATTACACAACTTTTTAACTATTAGATCCAAGAACATAAACTTTACAGATTCTGAAAGGGCTGTTCGAGGCGAGAAAAAAATATATGTTACGTTTTCCTGTATCTATAAAACTTTTTCTTTTATTCAGGTTTAAAAAAAAAAAAAAAAATTCTAATTTTAATGAGGAAAATGACCATTTCCAAGGACACAACTTTTTTGTTATTGGACCCACGAACAAAAACTTTACAGATTCTGAAAGATCTCTTCGAGGCGAGAAAAAAATATATGTTACGTTTTCCTGTATCTGTAAAACTTTTTTTTTTATTCAGGTTTGAAAGAAAATTAAATTTTTCGAATTTTAATGAGGAAAATGACCTTTTCCAAGGACACAACTTTTTCAGTTTTAGGCTCAGTTCAATAAATTTTACAGATTCTGAAAGAACTCTTCAAGACGAGCAAAAAATATATGTTGAGTTTTCTTCTATCTATAAAACTTTTTTTTTTATTAATTTTTGAAAAAAATTAAATTTTTCGAATTTTCCTGAGGAAAATGACCCTTTCCGAGGACACAACTTTTTACCCAAGAGTCTCAAGCCAATAAATTTTGCAGATTCGGAAAGAACTCGGAGAGGCGATGAAAAAGATGTTTTTTTCTTAATTTTAGATCGAATATTTTTTTTTTCGGACCGTTCCGGAGAAATTCGAAATTTTTTTTTTCTTTCGAATTCCGCACTCTCCGAAACGACGAAAACGACCCGCCGGGACCCCGAGTTTTTTTCGGAAGGCTCCTCGGGCGGTCCCCCGCTCGACCCCGGGGTCGAAAAAACGGAAATCCCGCGGGTTCGCCCTCCGGGAAAAATGGGAAAAAAACGGGAAAAACGGACGCAGGGGGCGCTGCGGTCGACTCCCGGAACCGGAAAGGAGCTCTTCCGACGCGGCACCTCCGGGGCCGTCCCGGCACGTCGTCCTCTCTTCCCCATTCGGAACGGTTCTCCGGACAGGGCGGAAAAACCGCGGTTTCCGGTCCCGGAAAATAAAAAAAAAACACCTTCTCCCGCTCTTAATTTCGGAACCGCTCGCGGGATCTTCCCGGAAATCCAGATTCCGGTCCGTCTCGGCGAGACGAGCTCGAATCCGAAATCGGAATTCCGAAATTCCGTCAACTTTCGGGTCCCCGGCCTCCCGAAGGCGACCTCGGGCCCCCTTTTCCACGGGGCCCCCCGTTGCGGGCAGGGCTCCGAAAATCGCCGGGGAAGCGGGCGGCATCGAGTTCTACCCGAGATAAATTTCTCGTGCGTCCCGGGACGCCCGTTCGCGATCTGGGGGCCCGGGAGCGTTTTCGGGGCCCACCTCGTAGCGGGCCCGGATTCGGGGCCAGGATCCCGAATCTCGTATTTTCGGGTTCCTCTCGACGGGACCTACCCGCCTGCGAAGATTAGAGCCCGCGACTCGTTCGGTTCGCGTTTTACGGGCGGAGGAGGTTTTCCGAAATGTCGCGAAAATTTCAAAGTCCCGGGTTCGAAACGCAACGTTTTCGAATAACTCCCGGAAAAAAGGGTCTAATTTCGTGAATCGGGTGTCGGACGATAGACCCGGTCGACACGCATCGACTGAGGTGCCTTTCGTAGAAATAAATTGAAAACTTTTTTTTTTATTCGCGAATTTCGAAATTTCGCGAATTTTTTCTAAGTCCAAAATCGAAACGCAACGTTTTCGAATAACTCCCGCAAAAAAGGGTCTAACTTCGAAAATCGGGTACGAAAAGACGGTCCTCGTCGACCCCGACCCGGGGAGGTGCTTTTCGTGTAAATCGATCGGTAACTTTTTTTTTTTATTCCGATATTTCCGAAATTCGCGAATTTTTTCTAAGTCCCGAAGCTCGGCTCCGGTGTTCCGTCGAAAAACTGCTACCATTCCGTCGTCGGAGGCCGCGTGTTTTTTTTCGGACCGGACTTTCCGAACGATTCTCGCGTGTTCCGAGAGAGCACGTCCGGGGGAGTCGGAAAATGTTTCGTTCTCGATTTTAAATCGAAAACTTTTTTTTTCGAGCCCCCCGAAGGAGTGGAATGCGACCTACGAATAGGGGCGCGCCCCGAAGCGGACCCGGAATCCGCCCGATCCACCCCGTTTTCGGGCCGCGGGGTGCTCCCGGTGCGGGCTCGAACCTCCCGGTGCGGAAACGCGGCCGACGCGCGATGCAGGGGCGCCACCGGGTGCGCCGTTTTCGCACTTCCGGGCCGTGCCGCGGACCTAAAAACGAGAGCCGGGACCTCCTGT
>BMAO01011021.1:0-20686 GCA_019973975.1 Trichonephila clavata
AACATGTGATGCCCTTAGCAGATATCCAGTCGCAATAATTACTAACGATACTCTAACCGCAAGATTAAAAAGGGCACAACAAGAGGATGAATACACTCAGAGTCTAAGGTCACTGATTGAAACAAACAGCAGTTAAGACTTTTTCGATAAAAACGAAATACTTTACAAATATGTTGAAGGTCGTGAATTGATAGTTGTACCAAGAGATATGCAAACTGAGATAATTAAGCTAGCACATGAGAAAGGAATTTCTCCGTTGCCAAGACTGAAGGAGTTGTCAAACAAGAATTTTTTATTCCCAATTTGAGCAAACAGGTGCAGAATGTAATTGTTAACTGTGTGCCATGTATTTTGACCAACAAAAAGAGTGGAAAAAAGGATGGATTCCTCAACCCCATTCCTAAAGAGGATGTGCCATTAAGTACTTATCACGTCGATTTTATCGGACCTTTGCCTTCTACTAACAAGAAATATCAGCATATTCTCACAATAGTGGAAGCTTTTACAAAATTTACCTGGCTTTATCCTGTTAGATCTACTTCCGCAGAAGATGCTTTGGATAAATTAAAATTGCAACAAAAGACTTTTGGTAATCCCAAGAGAATAACAACAGACAGAGGCTCTGCTTTTGCTTCTGGAGCTTTTGGAGATTATTGTACTAATGAAAGCATTCAACATTTGCAAATCGCCACCGGAGTACCCAGAGGGAATGGCCAAGTCGAGAGAATACACCGAACTATTATTCCCGTTTTGACCAAGCTGTCAATTGAGGAGTCTACCAAGTGGTTCAAGTTCGTAGACCCACTTCAAAGAATTTTAAATAGTACATTTAATCGTAGTACTAAGTGGTCTCCATTTGAATTATTAATTGGCGTCACCATGAGAAACAAAGAAGACCTTCGCCTGAGGGAGTTACTGATGGATGAAATGATGGAGGAATTTCGAGAACAGAGGAACCAATTACGACAAGACGCAAAGAAAAATATTCAGAAGATACAGGCAGAGAATAAAAGAACCTATGACAGGAAGCGCAGGAAGGCCCCTAACTACCAGATGGGTGACTTGGTGGTCATTCAGAGAACACAATTTGGGACAGGTTTGGAATTAAGGCCTAGGTTTTTGGGACTATATTGAATAGTTAAAGTAAAACCTAGAAGTAGATATGATTTAGAGAAAGTGGGTGATCATGAGGGACATAAGATAACAAATTCATCTGCTGATTTAATGAAATTTTACTCACCATGATGATGTATTTTTATAAAAAGCGTCTCCTATTCTTTTTAAAAGAACATAATGTTTATTAATGTGTTTTGTTTTCTTTGATATTAATATTTCATTTTTGAGAGTTGTATCCTTATTTTCAAATTTGAATGTCTATCTTGGAATTTTTATCTCCAATTAATATTAATTTTGCAGAGGCCTATGTTTTTTATTGTATGGTATGTGTAAAATCACTGAGGTCAGTGATTCCCAGGATGGCCGAACTTGTAGGAAAGGAGTGCAAGTTTTGTTTTATTTCTTTTGATTTTTTATTGTAAGAGATGGCACCACTAATAGAAACCACGTGAGTTTTAGCTGCGCGATACGATGAGATCATGTATTTATGAGGTGGCAGAAAAGAAACTGGGAGTTGCAGCAAAGCTTGAAGGAAGGAAGGTCAGAGGAAATCGGTCTCTCCGTTGTTTGAGAAAGTGTACGTGTTTTCGGAATTGGTATGGTGCTACCTCGAATTATTTAAACCCCCTTGTA
The DNA here is from genome assembly GCA_019973975.1 of Trichonephila clavata. Classification (NCBI taxonomy): domain Eukaryota; kingdom Metazoa; phylum Arthropoda; class Arachnida; order Araneae; family Nephilidae; genus Trichonephila; species Trichonephila clavata. The sequence goes on from BMAO01011021.1 coordinate 1,750, forward strand.
GATAGTAAATGTTTTAGTTGTGTTTTTTTAATAAATTAGGTTATTTTAACTCTGCGTGCTTATTTTAACATTAAAATCGAACCTTCCCCTAGACGCCGTCCCACATATATATATATATATATCTTTATATATAAAATATAAGTGTCACAGAGTTTGTCCGCGATGGACTCCGAAACTAATTAACCGATCATAATATAATTTTGCATGATGTGTGTCATTTTTTCCAACTTAGAACATAGGATCGTTTTTATTTCAATTAATCACGCCATAATTTTTTTTATTGCCGGAAATGTGAAGAATCCGAATAAAACGCGTTGCCAGATTCCCGTAAGGGATGATCATGTATCTGTGGAAGCAGATATTGCAACAGAGGGTGAAAGTTTTCGGTACTCTCAACGTTATTTAAACAGCATTCCGATTTTTGTTTTTTAAATCAGACAAAAAATAATTACGGAATCGGGAAGATCAATTCTTTCACCACGATACGGTATAATGTTTTTTTGCAAAATAATGATATTTTCTATTTTTTAAGATTTTTTTTAAAAGATGAGTTAAAACTGATGCGTTTTAATGAAAAAAATTTTCTAAACCGTTGCGTATGAATTTATTTTTGTGTTATCAAAACGTTATTTTTTACTGAATAATGTCATGCTTTTTTCTTTTGAATCAGTCATTTAAAAAATAAAATGCCGAAAATATTTTTTCTACGATTTTTTTAATAAAAAATTATAATTTTAACTCAACATTAAATAACTTCGTCATTTGTTAAAATTATCGTACGAAACTTTTTTTACGTTTGTAGAATAATGTTATCCAAATTCTGTGCGAAGATTGAAAAAATTACATAAAAATTACGGATTTTAAAAAAATTTTGTGATTTTCGTAAAATATCGTTTTTGAGAGAAATAATTTAAACAGTCTTTTTTGTACAGTTTTTATTTTAAAGTACTTTGTTTTTGCAATTAATGTGGAAAATTTCAAAACTTTAACGTGAAAGTTAAGCCCTCTAAAAGAAATGAAAACTTTAAAAAAAATACTCAATTGCGTCAAGGACATTCACTTTGCATCAGCTTTCTGTTTGGAAGACGGGAAAGGTTGAGGTAGTTTTGAGTCTTCAGCTGCATAGTAAAAAGTTAAATTCCCTCATAACACGGGACGCTCATTCATATAACGCATCACAACCGATAGTTTTTTTTATTCTTAAAGATTGATTTATTGAAGAACAGTAGAATATAAGAAACAAATATCATAAAAAAATATAAGGAAATATTCTTAAATAAATTTTTATCACATAGTATTATTTTTTTTTTTTGAATTTTATACTGTGAATTAAATCAATATCGTTGCGTTAAAATAAAAATTATTTTTAAAACTTTTAGTATCAGTGATTTAAAAAATAAAAAGCCAAAAACTTTTTGAACAAACCTTAATAAAACACTCAAAATACTTAATAATTAATAATTTCTTCTTTTATAAAGATAATTGCATGAAATTTTTTCCCCGTGTGTCGAACATTTCAAAAAATCCTCACAATTTTACTTGAAGATTTAAAATAGTAGTGAAATTTTGTAATTTGAAACATTTCTACTTTTCCGTCTTTTTTCAACATACAACTATTTTTAAAAAGGCTACATTTTCGTTTCCGGAACTAAAAAATTGCAACGAAAGAATTGAAAACTGAGTGAGTGATTTATAAATTCGCACTGTTCGCCTATTCCAAGGGTTTTGGGTGACGGACCTCGAAATTTTCAACCATGGTCAAGTGACGAGGACGACATCTGAGCTTTCACCCATTTCTCCTAATTACCCCACCACAACAACGCAGGAACAAATTTCGAAAAAGGGAGTTTTAATGACATAGTTAAAGAAATCACTCACATCGCGCATACACACATAAGTGCTATCGTCCTGAGGGAAACAGGAAATTCCCATGGGGATTAAGTTATTCATTTGGTAAAAGCCTGTGCAACGCCGGGCTAAGCGAAGAGGAAAGAAACAAAGAAGTAAAAGTAATTTCAAAAAATTATATTGGAAGTGCTGATTTTGTGAAGAGAAGGGAAAATGTTAAGTGAGAATATTAACGTCGCACTGATTAGCAACACGAGGGCTTTTGGCGACTGTCCGCGTAATTTTGAACCATGGTCAAGTGACGCGGACGACACCTGAGCTGGCACCCCCTCTCCTAACTACCACACCAACGGGAGGACGTTTGAGCTCTCGACAGATTTAACGTGCATCGTTCCCCTACACGACGGGTCTTTAGTGGTACTAGGATCGAACTCATGACATGCTGGCCATGATCCGACGCCTAGACCACTCGGCCACCGCGGCCTGGGAAAATGTTAAACGAGAAAACCATTGATACGCACTCATGGGCTTTGCACTCACATCGTACGCGTCACACCCACAAAAAAGTGGTGGCGTCAGAAAGAAAGGAGGAAATTAACATGGGGATTAAGTTATACCCTCGGTAAAAGTCCGTGCAACGCCGGGCCGGGTCAGCTAATATATATATATATATATATATATATATATATATATATAGGTCTCCATTTTAGTCCATTGACTCTTTTGGTTTCTTTCATTTTAAAGCTCTAACTCTGTTTCTTGCTATACATACGTTAAATTAAATCTTGTACAATATACATTTCCACCATTTTTTCATAGTTATGTGTTCTAAAATCTGGCTTCTATCTTCTGACTTTGTTAGTTAAATGTTTAGTCTTGTTACTTTTTAAATTTTTATACTATATATATATATATATATTCTCATGTTTTTGAAATGTATCATAAAACAAATTATAGTTTTTAAAAAACTAAAAAAACACGCTTTCATACTGAATCGAACTAAAAAGTAAGAAAATAATTCTTAAAATAAGAATTAAATGATTAACGAGAAAATAAATATCATTGGGGTAAAAGCGAGGGGTGATTTTTATTACATTTTTACCCTAACTCTGAATAGAAGTTATAGATATTATAATAATTGATACATATTTATAGAACACCCCACGCTTTTACCCCAATGACATTAATTTTCTCGTTAATCATTTTATTCATATTTTAAGAATTATTTCCTTACTTTTTAGTTCGATTCAGTATAAAAGCGCGTTTTTTAGTTTTTTTAAAACTATAATTTATTTTTCATTTTTTAGTTCAAACTACAATAAAAGCGTGTTTTTTTGTTTTTTAAACTATCAGCTATTCATAGTTGAATTTATCCTTAAGTTTGATATTTGAAGCTGGAATTATATATACGTGGCTGTGGAATTAGTCTTGCTCTACAATGGATATTAATTAACGGGTCCGAAGTGTATTTACTCTCTTCGTAACGGGTCCCGTATCGTTATATTAAATTCCGTCTCTGTAAAACAGGTCAAACAAATAAAAGTGTTAAGAAGAAAAAGTTCGAATTAAAAAAAATTTAATGTGACATGTTTTTATAACGGACTAAAAATTATTAAATTCCTCCTTTTCTTTTTTCTTTCTTTTTTCACATTTTCATGCGTTGTCATCCACTTCTGAGCTATGGTCCAAATTTCAAGTCTCTAGCTCATCGGAAAGTCATTCAGTTTAAAATCAATTACAAAATTCCACCCGGACAGACATTAAAGAAAGAGTTAGTAAAAACGTGGTAATATTAAGTGTCAATCGTTTTTTCAACTTTTAAACGTATTGCTATAATGTTGATTTGTATCATCACTTCTGAACATATTGTTTTATAAAAATAAAAAATATTTAGCGGTTAGAACGTAAATTATTTTTTTCACATGCACGAGCTATTTTATTTTTATTTTCCTTTTCAGAAAAATGTGAATACTATGGTAGGAAATTGCTAACACACCCACCCTCCATTTTCTCAGATAGAGAACACTTTTTTTATTTGTTTTATTTCTTTTAACACAAGTGTATTTTATACTTGCATAAAATTAGCTTTAAATTTAAAACACTCGCTTTAGGTTTACACCTTATTCCCTTAGTCGTCAAATCTGAAAATGATGTTGAAATTATTTGCCAAATCTCAAAATGGTTTATGGAATTAGTCGCCAAATTTAAAAATGGTACATGTAATAAGTTGCCAAATCTAGAAGTGGTTTATGGAATTGTCGCCAAATCTGATTATCCTTATTCCTGGCGATCCTGAAGAGGACAATGGAACAAATTTATGAAATTATTGTATTGTCATCGGTCCTTGACAAGTGTGCAAAATTTCGAATTAATTTGATCTTTTAAAGTGGGTAAAAATTGAGTTTCAAGATTCCGTTACATGCAAGTGAAACTTATAAAAGCGTATTAAAAAGGTTTATTTTTAAATAAATGAAAACATAGACTATTACAATATGTGACGAAAGATGTATATTTTGAAAAAAATACATTTGAATTCTTAAAATCTGTAAGATTAGGGTTATTTTTTTTCGCAAAGTCCTTTACATTAGAGTGCAAATGTATTTTTTAAAGAATTCCGTATTTTTTTCTTCTAAATATTTGAACAAAGATGAAAACTATTTAAAAACTAATATAAATTTGTATTGTTCTCATGGAAAAATTTGTATTACTTCAGAAATGTGGTGTACTAGGGAGAAATTTTTTTCATTTACGTTCTGCTTAAAAAGGATGCTTATAAAATTATTGAACTGAAAGATATTTAACTAAACGCAAAATATGACAAACAAAGTTATATTTAGACATATAAATAATGCTTGAAATTTTGCTTCCATTTACGACAGCTCTGGATTTTATGCTATTCATGGAACTCTTAAAAGAAAAAGTAAAGATACCCAACAGATGCAATTTATTCGAGAAGGGTTCTATTTCTTCAGAGCATAAAATGGGCGGAAATGGAACAAAAGGAGATATAACAATGCTGGGTTCGAAACATTTGAAAAGAGAGTACAGTTTTTTTTATTAAAAAATTCAAAGAATTGGTTTCAGTTTAAAATAAGAGGGACTCTAGTTCAGACTGTTTGTTCAAATATACTTGATGAATCGTGTTTACAATAAAGCAGAGAAAAAGAAACATAATTCCTTTTGTATTGCTCAAGAATACACAGATAGATATTGAAAGAAAGAAAAAACTTCTTTCATCTATAATATAACAGTGTAGTTCTTAATAAATATTTTAGTTCAGGTAATTATAGTATGTTTAATTTTGAAAGATGTGATAAAAGAAATGAGTAGAGAGCTTTTGAAAAGAAAGCAAGTTATTCTCAAAATAAAATTAAAACTTTAAAACCCTGTTTTTTATTACTGCATTTTTTAGACATATATCAGACCTGAGATCACCTTTGCCTTCCACAGATTACTTGTTTTTACAATAAAACAGATAAAGAGATTTTTGCAAAATATCAAATAAAAATTTACGACATATGTTTAAAATCTATTTCAGAATTAAAAACTCAATTCTTATACAGATATCTGTGTCTAGAACATTTAAAATATCATGATTTTATACAAAACGAAATTGAAAACGAAACTTAATTTTCGTATTTTTGACAACAAAAAAATCTAATTTGCTAAATTTAATCTAGAGTTTCTATAGCTAATGTAAGTATAAAATGTTGCATGAAATATGATATTTATTTATATCGATGTCAGTTTCTTAACTGAAATAATCTCGTTTTTTAATACGGTAATTTCAGAAAAAGTTGAATTTATTTGGAGAAGAAAATACCATTTTCTTCTCTGGATGAAATATTTATTATGAATAATGTAACTAATATCAATTTTTATAGTGCCCAATATTAATAGTTACGGGTTGATGTGTGAAAAAAACCTCGTATACGATGATTTAATTGATCCATTTGTTGCACACATCATAGTTTTGTAAATGTTCAATGATATTAATCCGTTAACTGTGTATAAAATACCTTCCGCAGACCAACAGGCAGGAATCAAAATTTGATTTCCATGATTAATCCAATTTTGAAATCCAGTCATGATACCGCTCACCGTGTTCTTTAGTCTGGGATCGTGTCGACAAATTTGTTACGCGGACAGTGAATTTCCTTCAACTTAATATAAATGGTAGTCGTAGAAAAATTGACGGTCTTCAATTCTTCTTACACATAACTTTTCATGTTGCCTGCTTGCGGGGAAAACAAAGCTAAACTCTAAATTAAATTTGAAAGTAATAAGGTATGCAGCTATTAGGTAAGTAAGACCGACTGGTTCTAGAGGAGGCATTGCTTTTTTTAGTATTTGCTATTATTGTTAACTGTTAAATGATGAAATATATTAAGAAAATTTTTATAAATTATTGCTTATTTCAATATATATATTGTTTATACATATCAAATATTTTTTAGTACCCATTTTATTTTGAAACACAAAACAAGGATTGATATTAATAATGAAATGGCATCAATCGGTTGATACAATTGTAACTTGTAACTAAATACCTTTACGCAGACAAGAGAAACACATTTGCCAAATGTGTTACAATACGTATTGAATGTTTGTTTTCTATCACAAATAACAGCGCTTTGCGTTATTCTTTGAAATTTGATTAGAAATTCTATATATTTTGTGATATTTAATAGAAATATAATCTTTCGACTAGTTACAATAATCGTATTCTAAATTGTCATAAATCTAATACAATTAAACAATGCATATAAATATAGCAAGGCAGTGTATGACCAAATAGGGTGGTTCCAGTAGTACATTAGCAAATTCTTAGCATTATGAACATGAATTGTAGAGTTAAACATAGTTTAAGGACAGTCAAACCTTTCCCCATATTTCTTCATACAGTTGGGTTGAAGGGGAAAAAATGGGGTAAAAACGAGTTTCTAAAAATTACTCTGATTATAAACCTAAGCCTAAATAGTAAATAACTAAAATACTGTAAAATAGTTCTCAATAAGAAATTCCATGCAAGAACATTAATCTACATATCCAAGCCAGAAAATAAAAGATCTTAATAGATATGGTAAAAATTTTTAAGCGAATGAATTACGTACATAATCACGTGATTAAGCAAAAAGATCTCCCCCCTCCCCCAAATATAAAGGAAAGATCAGAATTTTCTTCTGCTACAGTATGTTTCTTTCATATAAGTATTTGATGTTGCATACGATTAGCAGGTCCCAAGGGATGAATCGTCAAATGTCAGCCAACTGCATCGATTTCCCGTTGTTTTCCGAGCGGTTTTTAGCCCTGTAATTCAGCAAATTTAACAACAACTATCTGTGAATAGTTATTTTTTTATTAATATATTAATATGTATCGTCACTAAAAATGTTCGCTTGTCAAGTTTTGGCACCGAAAACAACCAAACAGTAAACATTTTGTTTGAACTTTTACTCTTTTTCTTAAGTATGTTTTCCCATGAGAACCATTACATTATGTTAATACTTAAAAACATGGTATTGATAACATTTTTCCAAATTTTCATGATTTTATGTTCTATTTTCTATACATTTTAATTGCAAATAATGGTAAACAAGTATAATAGTAAGCATCCTACAGTTGTTTTAACAGAGGGGATGTTTTTATTTTGTATTCGTATTAGAAATCAAAAATGCGTATCATTTCTGCCTTTTAAATTTTGTTAAAAAAAAGAAGACATATTCTATCTAATGAACAATCAACCTTATGAATGTTTACAGACGGCATAGTTTAAAAGCTAATTTTTTAGGACAATTATTCTAATTTACAATGCTTTAGCATTGTAAATAGGGAATTACAAATTTCTTTCCCTCGAGCTTTAAGCTTTAAAGAACTTAAAATTGATTTTTAACTTTTATCAAATAAAGTCTATTTTTTAAAGAAAGAAGCAAAGCAGAGAACTCTTCATCCGCGTAACATAATAAAAGTATATGCCCCGTCATTCTAAACGTTATTCTATAAAGTAAACATGCCCGTTCACTTAATAACGCAATGAAGTGAATTTTCGAAAAAAAATCAAAGCAATGTGGAAGATAAATATTCTCTTATATTTGAAAGAGAGTACTTATTGTTCCAAAAAGAGTTCAATATTTAATTTTCTCATATATTCGAAATCGATTTTTATTCTTAAGAAAACCATTTTAAAGTTAATAAAATATTTTTCATAAAAGTTATACAAATTCTGTGAGATATCAATCCTGTTTCCATAACAATTATGCTTGGAATTACATTCTAAATAAATAAAGATCATTTGATATTTAAAATATACAAGAATATACATAGTAATGTTTTCAAAAATAAAATTAATGCATATATATATAGGGTGTCCAAAAACGACCGCATAAACGCTGCACATCTAAATTCCTCGTTGGGAGTACATAAAAATTGCACGAAGAAGCGTTCCTGTACTATACATAGTTTGAGAAAAATACGAAAACAAAAGTATGACATCACTTCCAAGGCAAGAAAAAAAACACTTTATTGAACATATCAACAGCAGTTTATGCACAGTTTAAGGCAGATGTTCAAAATGTCCACCGTGCATGTCGAGGCAGGCTTCAGCACGGGAATGCCTCTCATCACACGTCGCAGCATCGTGGGGACAACCAAAGTACAAGCAGCGTGCAGATGAGCAACTAAGTCCATTTGTGTTGTCACTACGTCTCGATACACCAGTTCCTTGAGATGGCATGTCGCAAGTACATGTCGCAGTAGTCGCGAACGGAACACATGGCAACCATACATGGCAAGATTCAGCCTTTTAATTACCAGTTCAACGGCGGCTTAAAGTCATTCCACGGCGCGAGCTTGCATGACGCGACATGCGCTTCGAACGTTTTAAATATTATCGTCTCGAAAGATATGCAAATACTGTTGTTAATATGTCCAATAAAGTGTTATTTCTTCCACCGGAAGTGACGTCATACTTTGTTTTTCGTATTTTTCCCGTAAACTATAGATCGTACAGGAATGCTTCTTTGGTCAGTTTTTATGTACACTCATGTCCATAAATTAAGCATAATGAAGTTCAGGCAAAGAAAGAGACAGAAGCAAAACAAATTTGACTTATTTGTAAAGTCTATTTATTAAACAAAAGGTAAAGAGCAAAAAAGATGCTATATGTTTGACATAATTAATAAAAATTGCGATTTTTACTACCTGAAGCAAATTTCAAAAAAGAACCTATTTACAAAAAACAGTATAACATAGTTAGTATGATGGTTAATACGGAGTATGTCTCCCGGACGATGCAATACAAGCCTTACAACGCCTACGCATGCTGTGTATCAAATTATCAATCTGATCTTGGGGAATATTACACCACTCATCAAGCAATGTCCTCCGAAGTTCCGATAGACAGGTGGGAGTGGGTTAACGGGTTGCAATTCGTCAGCCAAGCATATCCCACACATGCTCTATTGGATTCAAGTCCGGTGAGTATGCTGGCCAATCCATACGGGTTATATCCTCCGATTAAAGACATTCGTCTTCAATGTTTGCACGGTGAGGACGGGCGTTGTCATCCATAAACAGAAATTCAGCACCCATGGCGCCCCGAAACAAACGTACATCTTGTTCCAGAATGACATCCCGATAGATAGTGGCCTGTTATCATTATACTCTGAACATGCAGGTCAGTTCTGGAACCAAGAATAATTCCTCCCCAAACGAACCATCCTGCACCACCGAAATGGTGTCGTTTAATGGTGTTCTCTTGGTGGTAACGGGTACCTAGCGCTCTCCATATGAAAGTCCGGCGAGAATAAGACTGCAAACTAAACCTGGACTCGTCGGAAAACATCACACAAGACCACTGTTGCGGTGTCCACAATGCATGCTCTCTACTCCAGGTTAATCGCAGGCGACAGTGAGATGCGGTAAGGGGAACACATCTGATAGGAATACGAGCATATAGACCAATGTGCCCTAAGCGTCTGTACACGGTCTGCCTTGAAACTGTCGTACCGGTAGCTGAAGAGAGCTGACGAGATAGGTCTGATGCTGTGCTCCGTCTGTTTATTTTGGCAGTAACTGCCAAATACCGGTCCTCATTTGGCGTTGTAACTCGGGGGCGACATGTGATGTAACATCTACTCACATTACCATCATCTTGGAATCGTTTCCAAAGCCTAGAGATGACACTCTGGGCGATTCCAAGTTCCTCGGATACTTCCAGCTGTTACGTCCACATTCCAGTCGTCCGATAATTCTACCACGTAAAAAATTATCCAATTGCTTCCTTTGTGCCATAACTATGCGGTTATTGCACTGAAAGGCTTTTAAAGCGCTTGTGAACAATTTTACTTCTTTGCCACCATTCCTTATATACCCCTCTCTTACACTTTCCTCATTGTGACGTACTATCCGCGCCATCTGGTGGTTTCCTGTAATTTGCATATTCTTCTTCAAGATGTGTGTGATAATTCTACAGGTGAAATTTTTATTTTAGAGTTCAATTTCTGTGTGATTTTGAATTATCATTAATTATGGACATGAGTGTACTCCCAACGAGGAATCTAGCTGTTATTTGAGTTTTTGCGATCGTTTTGGGACACCCTATATACATACAGATAGATAAGTATACATACAATGCCACTCTAGTATAATTAAATAAAACGATCAAAACTCATTAAAGAGATGTATTTGAAATATATCGCAAGTGTATTTTTAATAAAGTTACCATTTAAAATACTTTAAAAAATGTGACATTTTAGACCAGGGGTGACCAACCTTTTGGGGAAGTGTGCCACTATTTGATAAAAAATAATTAGCCTTGCCACTTCCAACTTTTCCAATAAACAAATGTGGAAAAGTGTAATTTTTTTACTTATATAAGCCTATTACGGAATTTTTACGCAAATAGCAAATTTTTAATACATGTCTATGTAGTCGAAATTATAAAATAATATAATAAAGAAGATGAAAGTATAAAATTAGGTTTTTATTTTAATAAACTTTTAACAAGTTCAATCTACTAGGTTAAGTATAAAATAAAAATGAGTAGCTTGAATCATTTAATTCAAAATAATTATTAAACACATGGTATTTACTTTACGTGACTTTTGAATTACTATTTTTTTACGAAGTCATCTATATTAGGATTAGCTCTTAAAGATGCCCACAAAATTAGGTTATTATAGGTGCACATCAGCTAGTTTTGATTGATATTTATTTTATTTTGGTTCTGTAGCAGAAATATTTATTCACTAACCTATTTGGTATCCAAATTTTGAAGGTTTTTTTCTCTGAGACAACCTTACTTCAGTAAAATTGCAAAAAATGGTTATTTATTATCTTCCCAAAAAATTTTCACTTTCCAGTAAGTCTACGCGTGCCACTTTTATAACTCTGTCGTGCTACTCTGTGGCACGCGTGCCGCGGGTTGGCCACCCCTGCTTTAGACCAACTCAACAGGTTACACAAAAGTTACTTATTAAAATAGTATTCAAAAGCAACCCGAGGACTATTCGAAACGGAACTCAAAATTTTTAATCATGGCTAATGGAAGAGGACATCTGAGCTAGCATCCTATCCTCCAAACTTCCTCACAATGTCAACGGAAGGACTTTAAGCCTCGACAAAGTTAGTGTGCGTCAATCCCTCTACATAGCAGGTTCTTAGTGGCACCAAGACTCTAAATCAAAACTCAAAAGAAGTAACGCCGGTCACAAGTTCTCGCCAATGACCACTCGACTGACCTCTCGACAATGCTATAGATCAAGATTGGAATATTGATAAATGTTTCTTTAATATACAGCATTTTAAATGTTTGGACATGATTATTTTTTATTCGAATCTTGTTCCGTACGCCAAGAAGATTGCTACCTTGGAACAATCCATTAAGACAAGAAAAACAGAACTAAAAATTTTGAGTACAATTCTAGTGAACGTGGTAGCCTAGTGGTTATGATCCTGAATTCGTGGTCAAAGTTCTAGTCTTGGGGCCACTGAAAACTTATCGTATACAGGGGCTTATGCATGTAAAATCTGCCTGAGGCTCAAATACCTCTTTTTATTGTGACAGAGAGGGATGCGCCAGTTTAGATTTCGTCCTCATCACGTGACCAAAGCTCAGAATTACGAGGTCTGTCTCCAATAGCCTTCGAGTTGCTTTATAATGGAACGTTAGAATAACTCTCACTCACTCCTTCGAAGTATAGTCAAAAAAGGCTGTCATTAAATTCTCCCAATTATTTTCTCATTGCTGGAAGCAATATCATACCGAAGCATGCAATTAGACCTTGGGATAGACTAACAAAACTCCAAATATCTCTTAATTTTAATTAAAATAAAGCGAACTATAGTTTGATATCTGGGGGTCTAGGCACCAAACGCTGTTTGGCGGGGATAAAGAATCATGCCAAGATAACGGCGTAGCGGTAAGAGATCGTCAGGAAAATGATTTTAAAGAACTTTTGAAATACAGTAAAATCTATTTGAAATGAAGAATATAGAAAGAGCTTGAGAATAACAAAAATTAATAAAAAATTAATATCAATATAATCTAAAAAAATATATACCTATATAATATTATGCAATATATAATAAATAATCTTAAAAGTTTATAGTAATTATTATATATAATATTAATATAATATTATATATAGTAATAATTATTATATATTCATATAGTATGATTAAAAAATAAGTATTTTATATAATAATAATCATATAATTTAATAGTAATTATAAAAGAGTAGCCACATTGTATTGTAATAAAAAGTGTACATGAGAATACTCATTTAACAAAATAATTATGAATAAATCACACAAAAATAATTATGAATAAACAACATCATAAAAAATAAATAACATAATAATACTGATAAAAATAACAATTATAAATAACATTTAATAATTATAAAAATTTAATTAAAACAATTACAAATAACGAATATTATATAATTATCACATGTAATAATAATTGTATTTTTATATTATATTTTTTAAATAATTACATATAATGTATATTAAAATTAATAATGAATATCAAATAAAAAGTACCACAAACGTACAATGTTCCAAAAGCTGCAAATTCTTTCAACAAATTTCATTGACCAAGGAACGTTAAAAAAAAAATTTTTAAGTAAAATAAAGTGGAAATGGGCTATATATATATAACAATAATTAAAAGTACTACACTCTCATTATTTTTAAAAAAGCACAAAATAAAACAGAAAACTGTTTTGTTTTGGAAGATAGGGCAAATGCAATTAAAATGGTTAAATTGTTAAAGAAATCGAAATAAAATCGTCTGGAATTTATTGGGTTACCTCGAGAAAAAGCCAATAAAAATTATTTCTAATATACGTTATCCCCATGGCAACTATATTGCCAGATGTTAAATATATCAAGGTAACCACATTGTAATGTTCATCTTGGAGAGCATAAACAGTATCTTTGCACTTAGACTAAGGCTATCAAACTAGCATCAAATAAAGTTTTAATTCAATGACATTAACAGCTCTTGCGCCGTATGTAAGTATCCAAGACCATACTTTTGAATTCCAATTAATGTATCAGCTAAAGAATTTGCAAACAATCTTTGTGAAAAATTTCAGAGACCTCAGTAGAGAAATTTTTTCTTCGAGTTGAAATTTGAAATCAGAAAATACTTCATATATTTATATTTTAAGGAATTCCTAACTTAATGCTTATATATATATATATAACTGCCGCTTACGTCATTACTTGGGGTAACCAAAAGTAATTAATAGAATCTCGGGGTAAATTAATATATTTAATGACATAAGATAGCACAGTTACAAAGAACAGACACTTAGACAATTACAAGACAAACATTTAGAGAAAATAAGTGAAAATAAGTAAAGCTTACATAGTCCAGGATTGGACATCGAAAATGGGGAACGCACGCTTGTCCAGATCCAAACTCTCTCTGACGATACTACAGTGTTTCGTACAGTCACACTTCCGGTCCAAGCCCATATTGTAATGGCGGCACCTACATTTCGGTCTTGGAACTTTACCGTCCGTTACCGACTCCCCCTCTGATTCCGTTGACGTCTCGGCTCGGAAACAGGAGGTACTCTTTTTTGGGGGCGTCCTCTTTTCCTTAGAGGAGCCACAAATCCAGTGTTTCTTTCCATTTCAGGCTCTTGGTAGTCCTTTAAGGCAGAAGTATAAGTTCCAATAACTTGGTCAGGGTTGGCTGGGTCGGCAATCTCATATGTTACTGGTGATCTCAAGGTGAGAATGAGGTAAGGACCTTCTCTCTTGGGCATGAATTTCCTACTCCTGTTGTTACGGCTTATGGGATGAATGGTCACCCAAACTTTGTCACCAGGTTTATAATATTTTCTTCGTCGTCGTCGATCGAAGTTTTCCTTTTGATAATCCTGTTTCTGCTCAACTCTATCTTTGACATCCAAGATGGAATTGGCAAACCTTTTGAGGTACGGAGTGATTTCCGGTACAAAGTTATCATTATCAATAACTTGTCGAATATCATGCCTGATATCGTCCGATGTTCTCAACTGCCTTCCAAATTGTAAGTACGCAGCCATGTGCCCTGTAGTGTCGCATACTGAAGTATTCATTGCGAAATGAATTAGAGGTAACTTATCCTCCCAAGCCGAATGCTCCTCCCCCACCAGAATCGCTAGTCTAGGCTTCAAGTCACGATTTTTACGTTCCGATGGGTTCGCTTGCGGGTGGTAAACGGGGATAAGGTCTTGCGTAATATCTAGCAAGTCACAAGTTAGCTGCATGACAGCACTTATGAACTGTGGCCCGTTGTCACTTATTAGTCTTCGTGGAAGACCATATCTTAGGAATACTTCTTAAATTAGTGTTTTGGTACAATTTTCAGCAGTGGCTTCAGCAAGAGCAAAGAGTTCTACCCATTTGGTACTTGTATCTTCAACAATAAAGATCCACTTCTTGCCGGTGGGAGTTTCCGGAAGAGGGCCAAAGAGATCGATGGACAGCGTCTCGAACCTTTGGGAATAGTCGGGTGTTCTCAAGAGTCCTGCTGGTTTTTGGTTTGTTGGTTTATAGCGATTGCATTCAGGACAAGTCTTGATGTAATCTGAGATGAACTTTTTCATACCTCGAAAATATTATCTGGATGCAATCTTTTTGTAAGTGTTCTCTACACCATAATGACCGGCTGTCGGGGCATCGTGGTACTCTTGAAGGATTCTTTCTCGTTCTTGTGTAGGAACTACAAGTTGAGCTTCTTCTTCTTCACTCTCAGGTGAATACCTATATAAGATACCCTGGTTCATTAAGTATCCACGGACCGGTGTAGTTGGCAAAGTTTTCATCTTTGTCCATGCTCTCAAAGCAGTCAATAATTTTCCTCAGTTCTTCGTCCTCTAGCTGTCCCTTTCGAATATCACTGGACTTCCTGGATGGCATGTCAACAGTGATGGCACACACAATCAGAGGCTGCGCCTTCAGTGTACGATGGTCTTGACAGCATGTCAGCTACTACGTTAGCTTTTCCTGGGGTATAATCAATCTTCAGGTTGAAGGATTGAATTTTCAAGGCCCATCTTGCCAGACGGCCAGAAGGTGACTTTATACTTAACAGCCATTTAAGAGGTTGATGATCTGACGCGAGGAAGATTTGCTGATTTTCTACGAAGCCTCTAAACTTCTCTAAAGCCCACACTACCGCCAAGGCTTCCCGCTCGGTTGTAGAGTAGTTTCGCTCTGCTGGCATCATCAGACGACTTGCATATTCGATGACATTTTCATCGGCGCCACTTCCTTGGAGAAGGACTGCTTCCAAGGCATAACTACTTGCGTCGGTGCGGATGGTGAAAGGTTTTGATCTGTCAGCTTGCTTCAGTATAGGAGAAGTCATCAAGCGCATCTTCAACGTCTCAAAGGATTCTTGTTGCTCAGGACCCCAGTGCCACTCCACTTTCTTCTTAGTGAGGCTACTAAGCGGGCGTGCTATGTCAGCAAAGTTAGGGACATATCGACGAAACCAAGAGCAGGTTTGTAGTAAAGAGTGGACTTCTTTCACATTGGTAGGGGCTGGAATTTTTTGAATAGCAGATATCTTCTCTTGGTCAGCTTCAATTCCATCCTTCGTTATCCAGAATCCCAGATATTTCACACGGTCACAGGCAAAGCTACATTTATCTCGGTTTGCATGAAGTTTAAAGATAGAGAGTCTTTCAAAAACTTTTTCGAGATCTTCCAGATGTTTGTCAAATGTTTCTGAAAGGACAATGATGTCATCTAGATAAGAAAGTGCGAAAACATTTTTCAAGCCACTTCGAAACTTGTCAATTAATCTTTGAAAGGTGGCCGGAGCATTCCGTAGGCCGAAGAGCATACGTAAATAGCGGTAAGTTCCAAAAGGACAAATGAAAGCAGTTTTGTCCTGGTCAAAATCAGCAACCTTTACTTGATGGTAGCCTGATTGCAAATCAATTGTTGACATGTAGGATGTCGGTGTAGCTTCATTCAATAGATCATCCATTCGTGGTAAGGGGTAGGTATCCACTTTCGTAACAGAGTTCAACTTCCTGTAGTCGACACAGAGACGTACTTTCCCATTTGGTTTATGAACAAGTACCCCAGGTTCGACGTAGGGAGACTCGCATTCTTCAATTATATTTTGCTTCAGCAGTTCTTCGATCTGTTCCTTCAAAATCCCTTTCTTGATAGGATTCATCCTGTAGGGAGACGTTGCTATTGGGGGGTGATCACCCGTGTCAATACGGTGCTCAATAAATGGTGTGGGCTCTCCCCCTGGTTGGAAGCATGTCTCATTTTTGTCCAGGAGTTTATTGAGTTTTCTTGCCTGTTCTCGAGATAGATGTTTAGCCTCATCTCCTCTCGAAGGTCGAACGCACAGATGTTCAAATCTTTTAAAGTCTTCTTGAAAAATATGTACTGTTTCCGAGGATTTTCGGAAAAATGCCATTTTCCACCCTGGACGTCAAGAACGATTCCAGCTGCATTGAGGAAATCCAGTCTTAACAAAGTCGTATTCCCTTTTGTTTCAGGTAATACTAGAAATTCTGTTGGAATAACTTTGCCTTGAATATACAGGTCGACGACAGTTCTCAGAGCTGTAATGGTCTGCCGATTTCCATCAGCCATCATAAAGGAAATCACCTTGTTCGTAAAGGTGATACCGTGCTCTTGTAAGAATTTAAATAGCTTCTCACCTGCAATGGTATGGGAAACACCAGTATAAGCACATACAGCAATCTTTTCACCAAAAATTTTGAGAACAATCACACTTGAGGGATACAAGTCTGAGTTCAAGTTGAATAACGTCATACAGTTCACTTCTGTTTCCATTTCATTTGTTCTCGTGCAGGTAGGGCACTTTGATTTGACGACTCCAGGAGTCCCACATCCGTAACACTGTATGGGCTTTCTTCCTACAGTTCTAGGTTTTGGGAATCTAGGCACTGTTCTAGAGGGTCCTGGGGAGTGTTTATCATGGTATCCTCCAACAGGTTGACTTTTCTTTATTGGAAAGGGTTTCCTGAATTCTTCTTTCTTCTTGAAAGTCTGATTTGGATTATATTTCATTACAGGCCTTAGGCTGTCATATGCGTCCAACTTCTCAGCCAATTCCAAAGGATCGTTCAAATCCACCCAAATATCCAGAAAGTGTTCTTTGATATTTGCTGGAGTTTTTCTTTTTATTTTATCAGCAACTATTAGACTTTTAAGTTGATCAAACGTGGTTATCTTCAATTCTTTGATCCAACCTTCAAAATAAGAACTCAATTCGAAATAAAAGTCTCGCCATGTTGCATCCGAATTTTTCTTCTGTTGGGAGAAGTACTGCCTAAACTTATCCCCTGTAACTCGAAATCTTTTGAGAAGCATTCCTTTTACCTTTTCATAGTTTTGAGCATCATTTTCATCTTCTCTTGCGATGAGCTGAGCGATATCAGGTGGCAATGAGCCAATCAGGTATGCAGTCCAAGTTTTTTCAGGAATGTTCAAGAACTTCGCTTGACATTCGCTTATAGACCCATTTCATCTTCCTTTGAGTTGAATCTTGGAATAATTCTATTTAACTCAAGCTTCGGGTTTTCTAACAGTTGGCTTACAACAGGTGTTTGTGACAGCTTCTGCATTTCAAGTTGAATTCTCAACTTTTCCAGTTCGAATTATCTTTCTTGTTGTTGGGCCACAGCCACAGCTTTCTGTTTATCCTCTAGTTCCATAACTTTTTGTTTTTCTGTTTTTGTACGTTCTTCTACAATGACGTTGAGCACATCTTTGACGAATTCCTCATCATATCCATCACTTTTGGTTATGAGATCTTTTAGTTCAATAATTTTGAGATTGTCCGACGGAGCCAGACCCAATTCTGTTGCCAACATCCTTAAATCCTCTTTTCTGGACCTTCCCAAAAAAGCCATTTTTTGTCGTTTTTTTGTCTATTTCAAATTTAGCTAATTAATGTTCAATTAAAGTTAATGAATTAAAGTTCATTCAAAACTATTAGTTCTGAGATCTGGAAATATTATAGTCAAACAATACTTATGCAATCTGAAAAAAATAATTTCTGTTACATATAAAAAAAATACTCTATACTATAATGTACACTAGCTGAATGGCAATAAAATTCTCTAATTTCAAAATGTGATAATTAATTTACAAATCAATATTAATGATATTAAAATAAAATAAATTCTTCAATATCAGCTATCTTCTAATTTAGTACATCAAAACCAAAATAATAATATTTATATAATATTCATTATTAATCAAAAGGAGTTTCAGCAGTTAACGTGAAATGGATTTGTAAAACAATTCAAATACGTTTAAATAGAAATACCATTCATAATTTAATTCATTCACTCTGAAGTTATCAATAGTACAAACTTGTTTACACTTAATAGAAGTACTTGAAAATATTTTCCAAAAATTTTAAATAAAAACAGAAATGTAAATACTTTATCAATAACATACAAGATTTCAAATGTTATAAGTAATACTTCGTAATCAATCATATACTTTCAAAAGAATTATTTTAATGTTAGGCATAAAAAGAACAGAAAAAAAATTATTATAAGAATTGCAATAATTTTCTTGA
>BMAO01011022.1:0-17849 GCA_019973975.1 Trichonephila clavata
ATGATAATTTTTTGTTGTTATTCATTTAAATTATTTATAATAAATTTGAGGGGTTTTTTTTGTTTGAAACAACCGTATTCTAATTAAAATGGTTAAAAAATGTTAATTATTACCTTTTTAACATTTTTTTTAAATTTTCAATAAGTTTACGCGTGTCAGTGTTTTAATTCCGCCTTACCACGCCACACGCGTGCCACGGGTTGGTCACCTCTGGTTAAAAATATTAGTTATACTTTAATGCAGTATTTTTCCGGAAGCTTAACTAGATGTGCAGGTTCTCTTAATTTTAAACAACAGTGCCGCTTCAGAGGGACTAAAATAAAAAATGAAGAGTCTACATTCAAAAAGTAAATTAGAGTCTACGTCAGGTAACTAGACCCAAAGGTTTTCACCGTACATTTAATGTTTAGTTCATTATCATTAATTTCACTTCTCGCCCTGAATGAAGATAGTAGATCCTTAGAGATCTGAGCACAGAAACCGAAACACACTTTTAGGATTAATTTTTAGAAAATGATCTTTTCTAGTAACACCTCTGCTTTCGGTTAAAAATTTCAAATCAAGTATATAAAACCTGTTTACGAAAATCAAAAAATTGCTATAATATCGAGGTAGATTTGTCTATAAATACATTAAAAATGCATATATTTGCTGCCATTATAAACATATTTCTGTCAAATATGCTCAAATTTAAAATATTTTAAAATCCATTATGGTATGTTAATATAGCATTAAAAGTTATTCTAAAATTATAAAGAAATAACGTACATTTATTTTACTTAATTCTTTTTATTTCATTTTACAAGAATCAAGAAGGACTATTCACAAAATAATTTAATTTAAAATTTAGCGTTAACTGATACATTCAAACAATATTTTCTTACGTTTCATTGTATTAAAGTCATTTTTGTAGATCAATGTACAAATTTAATAAGCTAACAATAGGAAAATAATTATATAAAGTGAATAAAATAATGCCTAAAACAATACTGTAGTGATTCTTTAGTAAAAAACAAGTAATATATAAAAAAAGTTAAGTTAATTCTTACTTATTGCAAAGAAAAAAATTTTTATTTTAGTTAATTATATTTAATTTATGAATTAATATTTGAAAAAACTGTATCAATATTAAGTGCCTCCACTACGAGGTCTAACAATATATTTTAAGCCAAGAAAAAAAATTCGTTATAAAAACTTACTGGCACCATTTATTGATGCTAATTCTAACATCATCAAAAATATATATAACGCGGATTAAATTTAAAATTAAAAAATAAAATTTAAATTAATGAATTAATGTTTGAAAAAATTATATTAACATCAAGCGTCATCCACAACAAATTTTTTTAAAAATGTATTTGAACTTCTGTCGATGAACAAAAAGTGTTTTATTAACGATATAAAATTTGAACAAGATTTATATATATATATATATATATATATATATATATATATATAAGGAGAGAGAGTGAACTATAAAAGTAGGAATTGAAACAAGGGATAGGAAATGAGGGACAAGTAAATAATGTTGGTGGTTAATTTCATTTTCACGTCACAAACGATTGAGATATTTTGCACTCAATTGTGGTTCTCTTAAGAGAAAAGAACTTAAATTTATAAAAAAAAGGACAAATTTTAGAAAGAAAATTCAAAAAACTTAAGTTAATGACAATCTATAAATATAATTCGAGAGCTTTTAAGGTTAAAATCCCTGAATTTAGAGCATTAATCAAATGGTGAGGAGGACACTTGGGCTAATCTACTATCTCCTAATTTCCATTCATTCTCAGTGAAAATACTTAGAACAAGTTAAAAAGGCTGAGCCTGTTATGACACTTTCATCTTATGAATACATTGTATAAGGGAAACGTCCTCAAAATTGTTATTTTAAAATTAAATTATTCTCTACATTTGGGATTGAGAATCATATTAACGTCACACTATAAAGCTATACGAGAGATATTGGCGATGGACCTAGTAATTTTGAATTATCATCAAGTGACGAAATGATATCAAAGCTTTGGCACCCCCTCTCCTAACTTCCCCACTACACCAGCGGGAGGACGTTTGAGACTCGACAGATCTAACGTGCAGTGGCTGCCTTACACACTGTGGGTCTTCAGGAGCAAAAGACTTGAACTCATAACACGACAGCCACGAGTTCGTGACCTTGTCCACTAGTCTACCGCGGCCTCCGTATTTGGGATTGATAAAACACTTTTATCTTACAGATAACGAGTTTAATATATTTCATTTGATAAATGAAAGAAAAGAAATTTCTATGTTTGATTATAATCAACTTATAAGGCATTCGACTAGGTTGGGAGACCAATTTTTCAAAAATTGATTTTCAGGAGAATTTAACTGTTTTGAAGAACATAAATAGGTTCAAAGAGTCAGGACTATTTAATAAATAACATAGTTTTGAAAACAAGATTATTTTTATAAAATTTTAGCAAAATTTTCAAAGTTAAGAAAAACTTTAAAAATAAAAATGCACTAGACAAATGCAATTTTAATTTCATTGATATACTTCTTGATCTATATGGAATGTCACAAAACGTACGGTAAAATATTTTTCGAAATAAATATTTTACAAGCATTTAAATTTGATGTTAATTAATTTTTGCAAAATTATTGTATGTTCTAAGCTAAAAATGGCTGTAAAATGTGACTAACTGTAAACTATCTTAAAAATGCGATTTGTTACACTCTTAAGGGTTTATAACATATATGATATACATTTCATCATATTTGATTGGATTTTTTTTTTTAGATATCCCGTTTTCCACGCACAAAGTATTGTAAAATTGAATTCTAAACAAAAGAAAGAAAAAAACATTAAAAAATTACAAGTTAGATAAAGTAAATGCTATAAAAATAACTTAAAGAATGCCGAGTTTTATATGTTATATATATATATATATATATATATATATATATAGATAGATAGATAGATAGATAGATAGATAGATAGATATAGATATATATATATATAGAGAGAGATATATAGATAGAGATATATAGATATACATATATATATATAGATAGATAGATAGATAGATAGATAAATAGATAGGTAGATATATATATATATAAATAGATAGATATAGATATATAAATATAGATAGAGATATATACATATATTTTCTAATGGTCCTAACATCAAACATACTCTTTCAATCTAGTCGGATACCTTAACTTTTCACTGTCTTAAATTTTCATAAACACATTGAATTTTAAATTGACAGGGATAAAGACTTCAAACCAAAAATATATATATCTCATTAATTAAAGTATTTAAAATTGCTTCGTACCTTAATTTTGCCCCAAGAGACTACGATGGGAACCTAAATGAACTAAATATAATAATAGATAGGGAATAAATAGAAATGTTGCAAATCATGGATCGAATATATAGTGCCCGTAAACATTTTAGACAGTGATAACCTAAATTCAGGCTTTATAACATTCTACGGATAATTAATTTGACGCAAATCTCTTGTTTAATCGCTTGTTATCTCTAAATAACCGTGTTATATATATAATCCTTTTAAATAATGTTTAGTCTGTAGGATAAATCACGCTTAACGCAAATTAATTTTATGTGAATGTGTAAATTTCCACGAAGTTTAGTAGATATTATTCAATGGACTCAAAATAATCAATTATAATGGATTCAACAAAATTTGCTATGTTTCTATTTTTAAGGTATCCGACTGGTTGCGACAACTTTTTTTAAAAAGAAAACGTAGGTATGGGGATTTTTTTGTTGTTGTTATATTTAGATTTTTTAGTACATTTTAAGAAAAACTTGCTAAAATTAAGAATAGAAAAAGAAATTATTATTACTAAAATGGGAAAAAATGGGTAAAATTGACAAAAAATAACATAAACGCGGCCCATTCTGTACCAAAGATTTATAGACAAATTTTCAATTTTTTCATTCTAATGTGTTGCTATGTTATTCATTTTTAAAATGACCTTCAGGATAAGAGTTTTTTTCTTTTTTACAAAAACTAGAGCACTTTATCTCAGTTATTATATGAAATTTAATTAAAAAAACAGTGATTATATTCACATAAGGGACTGTAATTTTATAATAAAACAGTGATTGATAAATCTAAAGTTTAAACACTTTTACTATTATATAGAACTTACAGAAAAAAATTCAGTTAATTATTTTCAAAACTTTTTTAGCAATCTTTAGTATTTAAAAAAACAAACATATTTCGAGTGAAACGCGTTTTAAAGTATATCTTATTGAAAGTAATGTATCAAACTTGTAGTTTTTGTCCTAGTGAAAACGGAAAATGATATACTTGGTATTTTTATAAAGTAATAAGATGGTGTATAAAATAAAATCATAAAAAAAATATTTGTCAATTTTTGGCAAAATTCACAATTTTAAGTAGTCAGATACCTTAAATAATGAAAGTATGAAACTTTTAGAAATTTTTATCAAAAATTGCTCTTAAAATTATCTTACGGTTCAAAGTTTTGAGTAATTTCATAGTTTACATTTTTAATACAAACCTACAAAACGTTAAACTTACGATAAATTAAATTAAAAATAATAAAGGAAGGAAATAAAATGGGCCTTTCATTCTTGATAAATCTGCTGTCGAGATTCATGGTGTTTTCAAAAGGATAACAATGGTGCCGAGCTACAAGGTGACTCACAAAGTTCTCTTGCTTAGTGAGAGTATGCCAGTGGGGCATCCACACGAGCATGTCATTATAAACAGAAAGAATAGCCTCTAAGAACCGCTTTGTTACATGACACTAAAAATATTTGTTTGCTCTAGTAAAAACCTTATCCAGCTTTGTCCTACTACTGTTGCTCATAAAATTGGACCCATGAAGGCATTTGTGAAGGTCGTTAGTAAAAATAAACGTTCATTTGAATACTTATGCAGAAAGTTACCAAGTATCTAAAAGGTAAAGCAGCGTTATTTATAGGTTCCTAGGTATACAAGCTTTTACAAGATAGACTGTTTAAATTCAATCACAACCTGAGGAGATATGCATGCCTAGAATTGTTTCAATGAAAATAATTGACTAATTTTATTATATTTATTTATAGTTAAGCTCTTTTTTTTCATTGTATGTACTTATCATGGCATATTTGTAATGTATATATAATTGGGAAATGTTGTTTTTAACGTAATCAAAATTTTTTACTTTGCGATTTTGAAGATTTAATGCTAGGGTGTCACCTTATCACGGTACCATTGCAATTCTTATAAAAGCCACATGTATTTTTATTGCTATTAAGTATAAAGTAATGCATAAATTAACGAATCATTTGCTGTCGTAGTTGGTTTGTCGCTGGCCTTCTGCACCTATGGTTACGGGTTCGACCCCGGCCCAAGTCCGTGGATTTTCGTGATGTAGAAAATCGTCAGCGCACCTGTCGTATGATTGTGTGGAATGCAAAAAATCTTTTGAGAATGCTCGTTTGGCTTGAGTGCTCTCGGCAAAATTAAATTCCTAAGTACAATTTCACACATCACGAGAGCTCAGGTGCCTCCCTCTGGGAGGAAACTGGGCGTCAGAATTACTTGCGGTAATTGGTATCCCCTATATGTTATCTCACTAAAAAGTGATACCAGTTCCTAGGGAACGTACTAGGTCTGAAAGATAAAAAATACCAATCCGCAGCCCCACTAGAGAAAAAAAAAACTAATCATAGGCATATGAGTTTTTCCTTGAATACTATGAAATTAAAAAGGTTGTTTTGTGAAAATTTTAGTTCACACAATTATTAGTAGTATAACACAAAATTACAATGCTTTTTGTTAACATATATTGTAAAAAACCTTTCTTCCTTCATATTCTGGATAGTTCTCGTACCTTCATGTATGGTATTTGAACATTATATCCAGTCTTCTGATAGAAGGTACCATGCAACAACATAAATACAAAACGCAGGTTAACAATAAACTGAAAACAATAGAAAGCACTTGGGGTAAAATAGTGATATCCCAGCTTTCATCTCAGTCAACTTAATTGAATTTCAATGTTAAAAGTCTTAAAATTTTTAATTTTTATGGTAGAATTAGAATAAAAGGAAAATGAATAGCGTTTATGTGAAAAGAATATACGTTAAAGTACATGACAAAGAATAACGAACTTTCTTATCCGTTAATACAAGAAATCTTTTGTTGAAAGTCTTGAAAATTATAACACGTGAGACAAAATACAGGAACAACTTCTAAATAATAAAATTAAAAAAATGTCAGCTGTAGCTTCACTGGGTAAATTTTTAACTTCTGGCAGTGTGGAGAGTTAGCAGCATGAGTAAAACGGTACCTCTTTAGTAGTATGTATAAAAAGGTGTCACTTTGTATAATGCGCTTAAAACAGCGTTTCTCAAACTGTGGGGTGCGCCTCCTAGGGGGCGGGATAACTCTACAAGGGGAGTGCGAGCATATTGAAGAATCGAAAACAGAAGATTATTTAACAAAATTATCAATTTACTGAAAGTAATCAAATATGATATATATACAAGGGGTGATCAAATGAAAAGGTACGAAACGACATAAAAATGAAACAGTTAAATATTTGCATATTCCGCCAAGGGAGAATGTAGCGAGACATCTCGCGATGCCATTGGAGACTGTGACTGGGATCGGATCATGCGCGGGTGCCCGCATGCGCAGGAGAGAGCAAAGCTCTTATAAAAGCGGCGTCCAAATGATGCGAGCACAGAATTACTCGAGCACAGAAAAAGCATTAACTCCGATGTGTACTGTGAGACACTCCGACGCCTACGCAGGTCCATCAAGAACAAAAGACCGGTGCTGCTGACGAAGGGTGTGGTTCTGCTCCATGATAACGCGCGTCCACACGTCTCCAGAGTCACACAAATGGAACTGGACAAGTTCCAATGGGAGACGTTGGACCATCCGTCCTACAGTCCGGACATGTCACCCTGCGATTTCCATGTGTTTGGTCCACTGAAGAAACACCTGAAAGGAAAGCGCTTCAACTCGGACGACGTACTCAAGGACACTGTGAAGGACTGGGTCTCGTCACAGTCACAGGAATTCTGGAAACAAGGAATCCTGCGGCTTGTTCATCAGTGGGATCATTGTGCTCAGGCCTATGGTGTATATTTTGAATAAAGTCTATATTTGTACCCACCGTGTCGTTTCGTACCTTTTCATTTGATCCCCCTTGTATATATATATATATTCTGGTATAATAAAAACAAAAATACATATTTACGCTGATAATGCACTGTACAATGTATTTTATAATTAATTTAACAATACTAAGTTAAGAACAAGGTAACTAACTATCAGTGACCCAATTCGCTTGCCATATATAAAATTATATACAAAACCTAACGCTCATCTTGTTTATTTTGAACGGTTAATAATTAATGCCTTTAACTGCCGATAAAAAGTTACGCAGTTCACTCCCCCAATGCCACCGTTTTCTACTTTGGCACACGCATATGATATGGGGGGAAAGGAATAAATAAACAAATTATATCTGAAATAAGTAAATCCTTTGCAAACACTGTCAAGGTCCCTTTATTGCATTCCAAGGCCTTCGGAATAATTTTATTAATAGCAGTGCATAGGAAAGATCATATTTCGGATAGACGTATATATACATCCGGAGGAATTAACGTTTTGGATGAGTTATGAACAAGACGTTTATATACGCCGATGGAGCATAAGAGGTTAAAGCCGTATTGTAGCTTTAGCGTCCATGTATAATACTTCTGAATTCAATACATTGTTATTGTATGGAGGGGGGGGCTCATTTAAAATTATGATTGAATATTGGGTCAACAAATATTGAAAGTTGAAGAAGCATTGGCTTAAAATTAGTGAGTAAACTTGCTTCCGTCTTCCCTAGACAGCTTTTAAGTAATCTTCTGCCAATCTGACTCCTGTGCGTAAGGCTGGTTTGAATCCTAGAAAAAGTGTGGATGACTGTAAACACATATAGTGCCAGTGCGGCATGGGGAGCATTCAAATAATAGTCGAGCCTCAAATCTTCTCGAGAAGTTGGTGAAAGGGAATAGAGGGAGGAGATGCCTTTGGCTCCCTCCTTCCCAGGTTTTTCTCCTTTTAAAATCGGAGCGGAAGCGAGCCAAAACGTACTGTCATCTGCATGGTGCTCAAAGCTTCGGAAATAACAGGCTTAAAAACTAGCCCCTTGCATTAAGAAATTTCATGGACCTCGATCTAGCACTGCCGATCAGGTGGCATTAGTAACAACGATAGCAAGTGATCCTCTTGCTGAAAATTACAAAAACTTAATGGAGAGAGAAGACCTTGTATTTACTTAAGAGAAAAAGGGCTGCAACATGTCACTAAAAATGCATTTCCAAAATTTGAGTATTGATATTTTCCTGCAGAATTGGGGTGCTTTCATTGATAAAGAATGAGAGCGATTCTAACGGCTTATTTCTGCAATGATCCGGACGTTCCTTACACATAATAGGTAAGAATATGGAATATAGAAAAAGCAATTTTTTTATTTTTTATTTTTTATAACTGCTATTAGTACTATAATATTCCCATACTGATATATGTAAAATGAAAATAGTGAAATAACTCAGAAATCATAACCCTTTTAAGCATAAATTTTGTGTTTAGCGACCAAATATCTGTAAAGAACAGATTTTTCTTTCGGGAAAATTTTCACTGTTGAACCTATTATATAAGTTCCAATTTTCTTAAATATTTTCAATCCATTTTTTGCGAAGTTTTTCCTTCACTAAAATCTCTCACATGTAATATTGTAAGTTTTTACGCTAACATAGAAAACGCTGTTTCATTGTTACATTATTTAGAGACGATGCATGCAGAATAAAAGTTTAACACATGGAACCAATATAATATAATATTTTTATCATGAAAAGAAGGGAACGTCTTTGTTCCAAAGAGACTTTTGCATGTAATATGAAATAATAATAGTTAAAATTTGGAATTGGATCATATTTTCCCTTTTAGTCATGTTTTGATAGTATATTAATTTTTGTTGCAATGGTTAAGAAAAAAAAATCGTTTTCAGGTTTAATACAACAATTTATGAAGTTTGTAATTGAAACTATTTATTTCACGGATGCAATTATTAACTTCAATTGAATATATATAAAATCTTAAAAACCTTAAATTTTTGGTTCCTTTCCCATTTACGGTATCCGACTAAGTTGAAAAAGTGTTTTTTAGGTGTAAGGTCTTAGGATCATTAGCAAAAAAAAGAAAAAGTATTGAGGAGAAGAAGTATATATATATATATATATATATATATATACATTATCAATCTCAAGTTGTTTTCTAATATTTATACTTTATCTAAGTTGTAAAAATATTTTTAAATGTGTTTTTTGAAGAATGCAATTTTCACCAAATAATGTGTACATGAAAAATGAGATATATCCAAAACAATCCAATAAAACCCAATGAAGTTTGTAAAACTAATACAATAAACTCTTTAGAGTGTAACAAACAGCAGGTTTGAAGATACCGTAAAATCAGGCGTATAACGCGCACCTTTAATTTCAAGCTGCAGTTTTTAATTGTTAAATATATTTGCCGTATAATGCACGGCACATCCCCTTTTTACGATGAATTCTGAACCATACATGTGTTGAGCAGTGCTTTTGTTTGAAACTCATTTATTTAAAATATTATGCCAGATTTTTGAAAAACAGAATGTTCCTAGAAATATAGCCCTTTAAGATCATGAGGGGTGTCATTTCTTTAGAGTAAACAGTATTTCGATACATGTAAAAGTCTTAATATTTTTGTTCTCATTTCTTTTTCATTTTTAAAGCTATTATTTTTATACTTGGCGTATAGAGCGCATCCTTAAACTTCGATTTTATTTTTGTTGTTAAAAGTACGCGTTATACGTCGGATTTTACGGTAGTTACATTTAATTACGTTTTAAAGCCAATTTTAGCTCAGATAAATAAATTTAGATGAAAAATCATCTACTCAAATTTGAATGCTTATAAAACATTTATTTCTTAAAGTATTTTTTATCCTGCAGTTTGTGGCAGATTGAAAATATTGCTAAAATTTTAAATACATAAGGTTTTTTTTTTCAAAACAAGGTGTGATACATGTTATTTATTTAATATAATTATTACTCTGTTTTTTAAAAAATAAAATTCTTTTGGAAATCAATTTTTAAAATATTAATCTCCAAACCTAGCCGGATGTCTTAAGTTTGTTTTTCAAAATTAAAATATAATCATTTAAGCAAATGACATTTCTGGCAAACATGAGGAAATGTGCTTATTTTTATTGATATTTCCACTGAACAAGAAAACTGTAATTTTCATGAACGAAATGCACTTATCACAAAATTTAAATATTTAAAAGGCTTATTTCAAAATCAGAGCTTTCATTTAACTAGACCGTTACTGAATAAGTAGAATGAGTTCACAGAAAATGGAAATTTATTTCACGTTTTCATTTAATAATGCTCTCATTAGAATTTTTAATGAGAGGTATTTAGAAAGTTAAAAGCTTTTAATAGAAGGGATGGGGTCACATAAATTAATCTGATTCTAATGAAATGTTACTTCGAAAAGAAACGAAAAACCTTCCATTTGCAAATAAAATATTGTTGATAAATATCCAAATGCATAATAAATGATTTTTTTTTTAATTTTATCTGACGTAAGAAAGATGTTTCTAGGTTTACTAGTAAAGAATAATCGTATTGAGTAGTTAAATTTTCCATTAAATTCAAATTTATTATTACAAATTTGAATATTTATGGAATAAGACCATAGCTAAATATATAGCAGTCTTATATATATATATATAATCAAATGCTGTACTTTTTACTTATATTCTTAAGAATTACAACAAAAATTATTCTGAATTATTAATTATTCATTAAAAATTTCTGAATTATTAAAAAAAAGCTCTTCATTTTCTTATTTACCGGATACAATGTAGCGGGTCTATCCGCGAGCTTTTTACTAATCCTCTCTGGGAAAACTAATTCTTTTAAATGTTGTTCTATTGAAAACTTTCTCCCGAAGAAGAAGACATGGTTTATGTAAATGAAGTATGATATTTAAGCATTCACTTTTAAGTAGGTGGAGTTAGTCAGGAGTTAGAAGTAAGCATTTTGTGCTTAGCGTAAAGTATATGTGAACTAGTCGAGAGTTGTTCGACGAATAATTGATGAATAATTAAATATTGCTAATTCACTATTTAGTCAATAAGTTGTATTAGATTAATAATGACCAGAGGTTGAATAGCTGAGAACGGAATTACGGTAACTTAGAACATAGATAACCAAGGAGTTTTAAGAGTAAGTTAATTGAATTTTAATTAAACATTAAATATCATTTCTACCTTACTTTTGATTTTATACATTATAAAAGATACATTTCCTACCCCGGGTTATTAAAATTAAGTGAAAGATTAATAAAAAAGAATTGTTTTGATTATGGCTGATCTTTATTCTCACCCTCAAACTA
The DNA here is from genome assembly GCA_019973975.1 of Trichonephila clavata. NCBI lineage: Eukaryota > Metazoa > Arthropoda > Arachnida > Araneae > Nephilidae > Trichonephila > Trichonephila clavata. Next base: position 11,474 of record BMAO01011022.1, read on the forward strand.
ATAAACATTACAGAACGTTTATCCCAACAAGATAACCATAATGAGTTAATTGGAAAATATTTGGAGTATTTTATTGTTCGTAATATATTTAGTATACCTGTTCTTTACGCAAAAAAAAAAGAAATTTATTTATGTATGAAAGTTATTGGTGTATGTATCGAAATGAATATAGATTTTTATCATAAGTTAATTTATTCTTCTTCAAATATATAGTGATTATGGGATGATAAAAAATAACTCAGGGTGTTTCAGGCATTTACGTTGCGAATTTATATCTTTTCTATTAATTTAAACGAATGCAGTTTGCTACAATAAATTGAAATATGAATTGACAATATATTTAGGCAAGAGGAATTTTTTCAGTTTTATTTGCTTTTTTTAAATTTAATGTTCAAGATAATTATACAGAAGATCGTTCGCACTTTATGGAAACGCTTTTAGAATTCATTTTCTCGTTTGCATTATAGCATAAAACTTTGACAACTTCATAATAATCTTCTACATAAGTTTTATTTTGATTATAATGACTATGTGTAAAAGATTTATTTTAAAAATGGCTCCTAAAATTGATAAATGGATCGAAGATTACGTAACTGCGCTTTCGGAAAAATATTCTTATCAACAAATTATAATTTGGAGTAAAAATCTCGGTTATTGCTTTAAAATAAAAGGTATTTATAATATATTAAATTTGAATGAGAAAAAGTGTCTTGCTAAAAGAAAAAATGGAAACATGACCACGAAACTTCATCCTAAGACTGTTCAAACACAGGTAACTATCAAGAAAGTGAAGTCTGGGATTCTAAAAGAAAATCCATAGACTCAAAGATTCATTGCATTGAAACAAGGAATGTCTTCGGCCCTGTAATTAAAATCATTCATAAAGATTTAAAGTAAAATAAAATATGTTTAAATCTAAATTTCATCTACTTTTTAAAAACACATTGCTGAAAGAAAAGCAAATTGTAGAAAATTATGTAAGAAACACCTAAATGCTGAAAATTGGAAATTTGTGGTAGCACTCAAATAGGCATAGGTATATTTAACCGCTTGCCTGGTTATCCCGAGTTATCTCGGGTTCGTATATATTGCGATTAATTATTATCCCAAGAAAACTCGGGCAAGTAGAATTTGTCAGTACGCTTCGTTTTAGCTCGGTCTTACTCGGCCTGGAGGAAATGAAAGGAAATATTCAGCTTTGATTGGCAGTTTGCCAAGGTTTGTTGGTTTCGTGGTTCTTTTAGCGAGACTATGTGTGTCACGTGTTTTCTTTATTATATAGTTTCGTCGGCTTGTGGATTATTACTGTATATAGCAGGATAGTTGCGTTGACAAAAAGTAAAGTAATGCTGATGATACAAGATAGCAAACGCTATGATTTTTAACACACTTTTATGAGCTTCACTTTTATATAAGGGAATCTTTGAACTCAATTTTTACCCTTTTTAAAAGGTCAGATTAATTCGAATTTTTATTCACTTGTCCAGGACCGATGACAATGCAAAAATTTTATAATTTTGTTCCATTTTCCTGATAAGGATCATCAGGATCAACAATCTGCCGTTTTCAGAGCCCATCCCACATCTGATGACTAATTTCATATCCCATTTCCAGATTTGGTGACTAAAAGATTAAATTACACTTAATTCTAGTAATATAAAAGTGTGTTTTTTAGTTTTTTTTAACTATAATTTATTCAGATAGTGATAATGAAGAGGTGGGCATTGAAAATAGGGGAAGTGATTGTTGTTGTATGTAGACTTATTGAAGACGATTGTACCCTTATTAAGACAGTATGCTTCCGTAAAAGAGATTCCAGAGTAAGCAGTAAGAAAAAGAGACAGATTCCAGAGTACAGAATGTCAGGTATCACTTTGTGTTGTCCTTTGTTTCAAAAACTATCATACAAAGATTAATATTTCACTTTTTTCCATTTTCCCGAGATAACTCGGAATAGTAAACATATTAAAACTAAATACTTTTACACCTGTAAAAAATTAAAAATTCAACTTAAAACCTACATATTTTGTTTAGTTTCTTTCCTGTATTTAATAATAAAATAAAAAAATATGATGATTTTTTGCCATTTTTTTCTCAAAAAAATTTCTAAGGGAAGCGGTTAAGTGATTGTGTGTAGCAAAAGAAGATAAATGTTCTATTGCTCAGAACTGACGGGAATGATCGTACGAAATGCTTTCGTCAGTTTACAGTAAAGTTCCCAAAGGGATTCATGATAAATGTAGGATTTTCTAACAACGGCAAATTAAATTCAAAAAGTCTCAATCAAATCAATTTATTCTACTATCAGCAGAATATTTTAGAACCAATTTTTTGAAGAAGAACTTCAATCTTATATTAAAAGGACATTGATAAAGTTGATTTTCTTACGGACAAAGCTCTAATCACACGTTTAAGTCACCTGCCACTTAATTAGCAAAAAAAGAATCAGAAACAGGAATAAAGTGTATCCCATTTGATGAAATACATGTAAGATCACCCTACGCTTCTGCAATAAGCTTTTGTGCTTTCGTTATATTAAAACGAGCCTTAGAGAGAACGGCAACCAAGAACACTGAATGGACTTTGGAAAACGGTTCAAGAAATGGAGTAAAATTTGCATAGCAGTACTAAGAAAAAGTTTACTTTCATGAAACATTCGAGCTATAACTCTTGTCAAGGATCATGGCTATCAGACAGAAGATAATTGCCCCAAAAATTCGGTATTTATAGTAAAAAATAACTATAAAAACTCATTTCCAAAAAGTTCAAAAAACCTGATTTGTATAATAATATATACAAATAGTTATAAACGTAAGTATATATAGCCAGAACAGAGAGAGAGAAATAATTATATTAGAGCCACAATTATATATATAAAAAGCAAACTCATGGTCTTAGGAATCAAGAATGCAGATTTAAACATGATTTTTATCTTGCCAAAATTCACCTTTAATTTGCCTATACACTGGACCAGTGCGCAAAAACTCAACGGCTTTGGGGGAGGGTGTCCAGACCCCAGGACACCCCCAAAGCCCTTGAGTTTTTTTTCATTTGATGATAATCCTATATATATATATATAACGTAAAATTTAATTAAGTGCTTGTAATTAACAATTTATTTTATTAATTAATGCTAATTATTAATTCAATAATTTATTTGTTACTGTTTTTTGTTAAAAGAATCGACAAAATCAGAAGAATCAATTGGTGTTGTCTTGAGGTATGATAAGAGTTGGGAGACTTCTACCCTGAACCCTTCCCCCCTTGAAAATTTTGTGTGCACTACTGCACTGGACCATAGGAAAGGAAGACATGTAAATATGTAATTATTAGCGATTAAAAATACACTAACACCAATTAATAATATATAATTATTAACAGATTATTTACTATAGTATAGAGTTTAAAAACATTTGTAATAAAAACGGGAAGATTAAAAAACTCACCCCGTGAACACACATCTAGTTAATGTTTCCGCAAACACAAAAAGGAAATAATATTATCACATAAAAGTAGCGCATTGAAATTGGGCGTAAAATCAGTACCACATATATATGTGTGTGTGTGTGAAGTACAAAAAAACGTGCAAGAATAAAATAGTAAAAGAGACAAATTACAAAAATAACTGAACACTATATTAAGTATATAAAAAGAAGAAAATAAAAGTTCAATTAAACAAAAATTTTAAAAAAAACCCAGTGAGTCAAAAAGCAATTTCGGATTTAGGAACGAATAAATAAAGTTAAACTAGCTGAATGGTACAAACCTGTATAAATATATATCGGATAGCATACATTCGTTTTATTTTTTGCTTTGGAGACCAAATTGTAAACGAACATATAACAGTAAAATAATCCAATAAATATTTAATGCTCCAATTCATTGATTATCCTAAGAAATATCCCGTGTTCCTTTGTTTTTAAATGCACTTATTGCTTTAACACAGTGGTTATACTCTATATAACCTTAAAGTAACAAGTATTCTATCATATCATGACACTAGACTTAAACCTAGACGAGTTATAGATGTTTAAATTGTAATAAAAAAAACCTAAAATCTGCCGCATATTTCTTAAAAAGAACCAATAATTATAAATCAGAATTCTCTAATGATTATAAATGTCGAATTTGGAAGTAACATGAGAGCTATTGGCAGCAGATCTTGTAATTTTGATCTACGATCAAATTATGGGGGATGATATTTGAGCTGATACCTTACTCTCTAAATATCTACACCACGCCAATTCAAGGACTTGGAAACTCGACAGATTTAAAGCGCCTAGAGTCGTTACATGAGGTGTCTTTAATAGTACTAGGAGTTAAACACAGCACTCATCTGTTTTCAAACATCACAAACAAAGAATATGAATAATACTACTAATCTTAGTAATTTTCTTTATATAGTTTTTAAAATTGTTTTTAACAAATACGCTGCAAACATTGACTTAAGACGTAATTAGACACCATTTTTTCCTAAAACATAATAGAAGTTTTACTGAAAAGATGGAAGAAAAAACTATTTAAAAAAAACAATTTTCAAAATAAAACCTATAAATAAATTCTGGAATTGGCGAAAGTATTTTACTTTTATTTTCAATTCTGAGAAATGCAAGAATAATGGGATATATTGGATCATGATGCGTTGATTGATTATCAGAAAAAAAGAACAATTTTAGAAGTTTCCCTTTGTATGCACAAAAGACTTTAACTGAAGCATGCTTTACAAGCAGGTACCACAACAAATATAAAAAAAGGTTCGAAACATTTGTAATGCAGGCTTATAAAAATATAAATACATAAATAAAAACAAGAAAGTCAACTTTAACGAAACAGCACATGGAAGCCTGACAGGATTTTGCTGCAAAGCTTATGTCCCAGAAGAAGGCTAAAAAAAGAGTATAGGAAGGCTATATTTTCTGATAAAAAAAAATTTAACTTTTTTGATCCTGATCGATGTATCTTTGTTTTTAGAAGAAAAATGGTATGGGAGGCTTTTAATGGTCTAAAAAAATACGCTGTAAAGAATAAAAAACAAAGTATTTTTTATCTATGTAACAGATTCTTTGTGTCATATTGTTATACTAGAGTTTTATATCAGCTTTTTAATGTTAATTTCAGATTTATGGTCGTAGACATCAAGATAGACGTTTATCATGCCTCTTTTTCCATTTAGAAAAATGTACGTTTTATAATGAGATTTAAGGCCAAAGATATAATTACTTTGATTAAATTAAGTCTCTAACCTTTACTGTTTATTTAATTGTATCCTTATTTTCAATTAATGTTTTACTCTCATGTTTACTACTGATTAACCCCTTAACGCAAATTTTTTTGAAAAAAAAAACAGCAAAAATAATAATTTTTTTTTTGTTTGGTTAGGAAAATAAAGGCTTATTTTGGCTAAAAAGTTTTAAAAAAATACAAATCAATCAAAGTTTTTATTTTAATTTTGGAATTTTGATCCACATAAAAGCCGAATATTGGAATGCTGTACATAAATCGACTTTTACTATCTTTCTTTTTGAATAGCTGTATAAAAAAAAGCATATTTTTTTCATAAAAATATTTATTTATACTTTTTAGCACAGAAATAATAATAATAATAATATTAATTAAAAAAATTATCCAAAGTTTTTTTTCGTTTGATATATTTGGAAGCACATAGCCCAACATTGCAATTATTACACATGTAACGAGCTCTCTTATTTTTCTTTTTCCTTTGTTATTCGTTTTAGCACAATCTTGTGGGAGGTTTTTATGTTGTGGGGGGTGCGACTGGGAAAATGACGTTTCGTCAATCGTAGAAAACCAGAAGATTTTGGCGGGCCCGATTTTTTTTATATTTGTATCGCTACAACTTTGTGTAAGAGTTTCTATTAATTTTGCTTCTGAAATCTAAGTATTTGCATCTCAATTTTTTATACAAAACATATGGATTCTAAATAGATGTCTGGCCATGAAGGAATACTTTTTATAGTATTTATCTAAATCTACTAAAACTTTATCTAAATTTAGGATATCATGACGACGGACTGTAGTCAGCCTCAAGAGTGCAGACAGCAATCGCTTATATTCGAGTCTGAAAACTACAGCAGCTTAAAATGCGACGTTGCTCGAATTATCTCGATTGTACACAGTTTGGATGGTTAAATGTGATCAAATTAAATTAATCACGCATATTAAGGGGTTAAGTAAAAGATCTTCTGTCAAACTTCAAGCATACTTCCAAATTTTATGAACTTATAATTTTATAACATATTTACAAAAAATATGCCAAATTTTATAAAACTTCACGTGAAGAGTTGTTAAACATTATCTCTTCTTAAAACTGCCTCTAAAATTTAAAAACAATCATAAATAGTCACTTTTTCTATGT